>JAQIUQ010000468.1:362500-440513 GCA_030378365.1 Hybognathus amarus
CCGACCAATCACCAGATCTTTCGGTCTGCGTCGTCGCGACGGTGTAGTTACATTTTTGAGGAGATGCACATCAGGCTACGGCGAAGGGTACGCGGTATGGGACGTGTCTGTGCGTATGCTACGCCGTACAGACCGTGCGCACCCTACGCAAAAGTATAAATTGGCCTTTAGCCTTAAAGGTTATAAACTCTAAAAAAATGTTGGGTTGTTTTAACCTAACCCCAAATTTGGGTTGAAACAACCCAACATTTTTGCAAGTGGAGACATGTACCTACAACAATATCATTTTAATTTATAAATAATAAACATTTTAACGACTGAATGGATAAATTCACAGACAAGTGGAAACTAAGTAGAGGATGCTTACATAACCCAACACTGACACATGCCATATGTCTATGTTTGTAGATTAAGACAGAATAAATGTTGAAATATTAGGAGCACATCTGCAAGCCATGAAAATTAGGTTCTAAGGGACCCGATGGAGAGCCAGGTGTTCGAAACCTGCTGAGAATAAAGCTCAAGATCAGTCAAATTTAAGCACTGTTTCCGGCACAGTAATAACCATCCATTATGAGCTCATTAATCTTTGAGCCTGACAGCGATTTTCTCTCACACTCCACGCTCTTATTGGTACAGCTTCATGGAAGAGATTTGATTTCTGCGGTTTTGCAGCAGGGCACCAGCTCAGATCCATCAGGTGGGTCTGG
Organism: Hybognathus amarus; assembly: GCA_030378365.1. Lineage (NCBI taxonomy): Eukaryota > Metazoa > Chordata > Actinopteri > Cypriniformes > Leuciscidae > Hybognathus > Hybognathus amarus. The sequence goes on from JAQIUQ010000468.1 coordinate 363,211, forward strand.
CACTATAGGAACAATGTCAGAACAATGTGTTTCTGTAAAACGTCAGACTTCCGAGAGTGTGCATGATACTGCACAGCTAGCGCTCGTATCAGTGGATACTTCTAAACACATTCCAACGGTGAAGTTTATGCAAAGGAGCCGTTTTGCTACATTACATATCCGATGCTATCAGCAGATCTCTCCTGAAGCGGGAACAGAATGAGATTTATGGAATGAAACTGCATTTCTTGACGTAACTGTATTTGCACTGCAACAATGCAGACAAATGGGAAACAGAAAAATGAAAATAGATCCAAAAAGCTACTTTTTTCAGTTACTAATGGGGTGAAGGGAAGGTTTGTGATTATATACAAGCACTTTGTGTAGTGGGAGTAATTTCTTTCTGATGAAAATTTGAGATGCTCAATGTTAAGGAATGTTTTATCATCTGCCAGATGATACTTAGAAACTAAATAGTACAAGATTTGCCGTATCATTCATGTAGCGCAAAAAGTTTGGGGGAAATGACATGCCAAAATTGGTTAAAATTCTTAACGCAACATTACATGATGCTAGTCTTCATAAACACTACTAATGAGGGGTGTAATACGCTGTATCTATTCAAGAGTTTGATACAAAACACTGTTTCGGACTAGCATACCTAAATGAATGAACTCACCTTGGAGACGCTCCAGAACAGATGGAGTCTTGGAGTCTGTCCATGTTTCTCCTCCTTTGAGAAAATACAGAGCCAAATCTTTTGATTAGCACAAATCGGAGTGATTAATCATGACATGCTTACGTTGCAGTTGTGGAAACAAAACCTTAAACGCAAAAAGATGCGGTTCTCATTTCTACATTTCTATCGTAAAAAATCTCACCACCTTTGAGAGGGGTTTCCCATTGGCTCTGAGTCAATGGAGAATTGATACAACTCGCAAAACCACTATAAAACTTTATTCTGAAGGCTTAATTTTAGCATTTTCAGCAAACCAGACGTTACAGGGCCGGTAAATCTCTTAAACCCTTAAGTGGCTGAGATTAACCCACCGTTCAAACGTTCAACTCTTACACATATCAGAGGATGCACTTGTTCGCATTTATGGGAATGCACATAAGATGGTGTTTTTCCATGGGCACGTACTCATCAAGAAAGATATTCTTGCAAAACGCACTCTCGGTTTCTCTGGGAAAGAGGCTCAGACACTCTGGGGAGAGATAGATGTGAGGAGGCAGCAGGATGCCCCAAAATAGGCTGACATCTCTCACATGGAGTGCATTGGAAAAATGTGCCCTCGAAGAACAGTTTTCACAGGAGACAGAGGACCACAAACTCTCCAGAACAGCATGAACTATGAATAGACTCCTTTAGAAATGATATTTGCTTTTTGAGGTTAACTGCAAGTCCAAAAACAAAAGGGTTAAGAGTTTAACATTGTACAGGTAACAGGTTCAAACTGCAGGTGAACCTTATTTCAACAAGTACAAAATGTTACTGGATCAACATCTTTGATCTCAACAACTAACAACCTTCCAATCAACCAATCAGATTTGAGGGACAAGTTTACAGTTTGTAAAGTTTAGCTTTACAAACAAGGTTAAGTGCTTCTACATCAGTAATTCCAACGCATTCTCATCCTTGAACGCTATATGACACTACGGCGCTATACTATGCACATGCCACCCGTTATCGATTTAATATAACACGTGCTGTGATGGGTATGTTTAGGTGTGGGGTAGGGTAGGGTAGTCTCATATTATGCTAAAGGATTTATGACGACTTGGGTTTGCGTGTTATATTAACGATAATGGGTGCCATGTGCGTAGTATAGCGTCGTTTTGTCATATAGTGTTCTATGTGACGCCAGAGGATGAGAATGGGCTGGTAATTCACCAATCAGTTCCTTCTGATTTTAGCATGGGTAGGGTTAGGTTTAGGGGTAAGGATAAGTTCGGATAGGAATGTTGTTCCAGGATCAATAAAACATGTTGACCCAGGAACATGTCTGTCTTGGCCAGATCACAGTAACCCAAACTGCAATCTTCTAAACTTAAGAAAAAGGTTTGTATTCATAAGATTTTTTTTTCATTGGGACTGTTCTCAAGAAGAAACTGAAGAAAACATTAAACGCATTAAATTCATCGTAAAATAACTCTGTTGATACTTTTAACAATAAATGTATTTATCCGTGCGTTGAAATGGCCAGTTTTGATCACTTTAGTTTGGAACGAACGAACTGAATTAGTGGCCATGATTGTTCCCACTCCAAAGCGCTCTTTGGACACGGATTTTTTGCGTTTGGAATGCATCCAGTATTGGATTTGTTGTGGTCACATTTACTATTGTTCTGAAAATTTCAATATGAATACCGCAATCAAGAATTTTGCATGAAAGCGAAAGTTACACAGATTTCTTAACGTATTCGTCAGAAATTGGTCAGGAAATTCGCCACATTGACCATTCAGACAATGGAGCTTTTTTACCTATAAAATTGAGCTAATGTGACCTCACATTCCCATAGTGTCCGCCACATATTGAAAAATATAAAAGGTAACTGTTTTTTTATCTGCTTATCTCACAATTCTGACTTTTTTCTCACAATTGCAACTTTTTATCTCAGAATTGTGCAATATAGTCAAAATAGTCGAAGTTGAAATTGCTTGATGTAAAGTAACAATTGCATGATGTAAAGTCACAATTGCGTGATGTAAAGTCGCAATTGCATGATATAAAGTCACAATGGCGTGATATAAAGTCTCATATATAAATTATAAAGCGAGATAAACACATGCAATTCTAGAAAAATAGTCAAATTGCGAGTTTATTTCTCGCAATTTTGACTTCATAACTTGCAATTGCGAATTTATATATTTCTGAGATATAAAGTCAGAATAGCGAAATATAAACTCACAATTGCAAGAAAAAAGTCTGAATTGCAAGTTTATTTCTCGCAATTACGAGTTTATAACAATATTCTGACTATAACTCACAATTGCGAGTACATATCTCGCAATTCTAGAAATAAGTCAAAATTGCGATGTAAACTCGCAATTGTGAAATAAAAAGTCGCAATTATCTTTTAAAATGTTTTATTCTGTGGCGTAAACAAGCTTCTATACTCATTATAATCCTTTTATTCTTGAGAAAAAAAAATTTGATATTTCTTTTCTCATTCTTTTGAAAGAACTTTTTATGCAGTTCTCAGCGCAACTAGCAATAACTGTAACGTGGTATGTTGGAAATAGCGATGAGGCTGAATCCAGAAGCAGCATGGCTTTATAAACAAACTTAGACAGGAACAGTATTCAAGGATACAGAAATCACCAACTTTAACATCTAACATACATTCAACAACTCAGGCCAGACACACACGGCTTAAATAATCATGGACAAACGAGCTAACTAGATAACAAGGGGATAACTAGAAACACCTGGGAGAACTAAAAGACAGGACAGGGAACCATTGAAAATTAAGACAAGACAAGACACAAAACCCACACAATGACACATCACACTGTAAAAAATATCCATGATTTTAACAGTAAAATACTGTAAAAATGCTACAGTGCAAAACTGTTAATTGGTAAACAGAAAGTTTCCGTACTAAACACGGTAAATAACTGTGATATAATTTTACAGTAAAATACCGTTAAATTTACAGTTTTTGAAAGTGAAAAAGAACAAATCGTTGTATAATTTACAGTGAAAAACCGTAAATTGACATTCCCACAATTCCCTGTGTGACACTTCACATTTTATGTATTTTTGTTGAAATAACTATGGTTCCTCATAGTTTTATTGTTTTTGTCTAATCAGTTATGTACATTAGGGTTTTATGTTACATTTAATGTTGTTAAATTAATGTTTAGTGTATTTTTTTTATTTTATGTGTGTTACTACAATGGTGCTTAATGTTTGTGTGAATGACATTGTGCAGTTTCTTTAAATAAGTATTGCTTTATACAAGTATTCACTTGTAATGAGCTCTGATTGCTCGTTGAACTCTAATTACTGCTGTGATAATTGTTGGTTGTCAGTGAATTACAATGGTTTAAAACAGATATCAATAAGTTGGTAAATCAACATTTTATCAGAAAATAAAATACGGTTTATTACTGTAATTTAAGTTAAGTCTGTAAAACCATTAACGTTCCTACCGTATTTTTAACGGTAAAGTTCTGGCAACCACAGCTGCCGTTTTTTTACCGTAAAATTTACGGTTTCTTTTTTACAGTGCACATAAAATGAGATTTGTTCATGAAAATAATGACTTAAAAGTCAAAATTAGTAAATCGTAAAGAATTACTTGCTTTCTAAACCGGTACGTATCTGCTACGCTCATAGACGGCAGGTGTAAGAGGTGTGTAGCAGGTGTCGCCAGTGACTGATTTGTCAAGCTAGCCTAGCTCAAAACCAGCAGGACTATCAAAGCTGTTTTTGATCGTAGAGTGTTCTGTGAAATATTTCCTCCATTTCAGGACTTTCTCAAAATGCTGTTTTGCGTGTATGCTTCTCTTTTTCATCAACTAATAGGTGGGCTTTCCTGAGGGAGACAGCAGGCAGGTTTCGTCCACGCTGCCAACTTAAACACTGAAACTACATACAGTGTAGTTTACGCTACAGTGCACACAGTCATCCGAGCGTGGAGGACCAAGAGGGGAACAGAGCCGAACTGTGTCCCAGGAGAGGGGATTTAGCGTGATACCCCTGCTGCCGGCAGCGGCTCGCACAGAACCTTTGCCCGTCCACTGTGGAGAACGAGAAGTCCTCACGTCTCCGCTGTCAACATTTAATCCCTTTGTACAGGTTTGTCGGATCCTGCTGTTTTAACTGGCATCACTCAGAGACGGACCAAAAACACTGTTCAGACACATATGTCGACTGGGACACACAGCATTAGAAATGCAGCATGATTAGACTCTCATATGTGCAATTTACTGTAAATGAGAGTCGGATCGTGAGCTGAATATCAGGCGGTGAATGTTTACTTTTCCAATGCGTCGTGAGCGGGAACAACCGCATGTGCTCAAACAAGCAAAACTGTTATTCGTGATGATGGTCAGTCGGTTGTGAGCGATACTGCAAAGTCCTCGGAGAGGTTCAGCAGGAGAACAGTGTTTCAGCGAACTCTTGAAAGATGTTTATAAAAACAAATATTCCAGGCTGGTTTATTTTCTGGTTTGGTGTTGACGGATCAGCACAGTCCTGCTGCTTAGCCATAAAACTTCTGATCAACTTTTCATTTATTCAGTTATACATCAAAAAAAGCAATTTATGCATGACTTGAATGCACTTCAGTCATGATATGTATGAATTACTATTACTTTTAATATGTTTGTGGTGCATAGTGACAACAAAAAAGGACTGGGTGATACAACTGCCTGGATAACAAGAAAAAAACTTGTTAAATAAAGGAAATTCGGTTAACACTTTACAATACGTGTGCACTAATAAGCATTAATTCATGCTTAACTAATGCACAGATAATACTGAATTAATGTGTAACTAATGATTATCTAAGCTATTCATTAATTATTACCACATTAGGAACTAATTAAGAGTCTGTAGGGTTAATGTATTAGTTCATACATTAATTGTTATTAATTAAATATGTAATTGTGGATTAATTCCATAATAACTCATTTTTTTAACTAATAGTGTTAATTAATATGTTAATTACCAAAATGAGCCAAAGCATTGTATTTTAACTTTGAAATAATATGACAGGTACACTAATATGCATTAATACATCATTAATTAGTTAATTGTTTGTGCAAATTCATGTGCAAATTACTACAATCACTAAATTACTAGTTAATAATGATGTGCCCCAACAAGTAAAGTCATAACATAATGATACCTTTGCAAATCATTAGCTAATGATGAATTAAAGCAGGCAACTAGAAGTTGAATTGCATAGCTTTGACTAATTGTGGTAATTAACACATTAATTTACACTATTAGTTAATAAAACATGTTATTAAAGAATTAATACACAATGACACATTAAATTAATAGCAATTCGTGTATTACTTAATGTATTAATCATATTGACTTTTTATTAGTTGCTGATGCAGTAATCATTAATTTATGGTTTAGTTCTTCATGCAGTTATACATTAACTCATGATTATCTGTGCATTAGTTAAATATGAATTCATATCAGTACATATCAGTGCACACGTTGTAAAGTGTTACCAGAAATTCTAATTAAAAAGAGCCATTAAATCATTTTAGGGAAAAAAGAGTAAAACAATCAAACTTGGCACATGTGTTTTAGGCCCTGTTTACACGAGAACGATTCCGGTGAAAACGTAAAAATATTTCCATCGGATGTGCCTTTCGTTTAGAGGCGGCAGGCATTTGGGGCTTAAAAACGCAAAAAAGTGTTGTTAAAAACACTCCACCGTCACGTTCCAGTGTAAAGGGTGAAAACAGAAAAGTCAGCTAGACAGGGAAGGTTGTACACAGGCACACAGACTTGGTGTTGCTGTGTGCCAGTGCTTCACATTGCCACCTAGCTGCCTGGAGTGCATACTACATTGAATTTCACACACTTTTGCGTTTAAGCCAAAAAGAGCCATTAAATCATTTTAGGGGAAAAAAAAGAGTAAAACAATCAAACTTGGCACATGAGTTTTAGGCCCTGTTTACACGAGAACGATTCCGGGTGAAAACGTAAAAGTATTTTATCGGATGTGCCTTCGTTTAGAGGCGACGGCATTTTTGGGGCTTAAATATGCAAAAAAGTGTGTTAAAAACGCTCCACCGTCACGTTCCTGTGTAAAGGGTGAAAATACAAAAGACAGGGAAGGTTGTACGCAGGCACACGGACTTGGTGTTGCTGTGTGCCAGTGCTTCACATTGCCACCTAGCCGCCTGGAGTGCATACTACATTGAATTTCACACACTTTTGCGTCACCATATGCATGGGGATTTCCCACCCAAAATGCTCGTCTGAACACAGAATAAAAAGTGAAAACGCAACGGCACTTTTGCATTTTCTCCTCTGTGTGAACAAAGCCTTAAACTTGACCTACATTGTCATAGACATGCAATTGTCATTGATGAATTGGAAAAAAAAGAAAAGCGGAGAGTTCAGTTCGCCACACCCAAATTGTCAATGTTCTCACAAAGAGAAAAGTCAAGAGGTTGAATGAGAACTGAACTTGAGTCAGAGCCATGAATCCATGTGTCCGTGAGCAAGACCCTTGACGATCATTCCTGGTTCTCAAAGCTGTCAGATGATAACAGACAAAAAACATACCGAGACTAGATATCCACAAGATATTCCCAAGACTTCAGCCTCTGTGAAACATTCAAAGCTCAAAGGTGTAAATGCGAACAGACTGTAAGCTTTTTGTAGGTTTCTGGTTTACAATTGAATCTACTTCTGAAGGAGTGTTTCCCTGATCGAACACATATGTTTACCAGTACCTCGTGTTATTTTACTAATCTGCAGCACTGAAAATGTCTACTGAAAAATGACATCAAGTTATTCTGGGTAAGATCATCTATAGGCGTGTTCTACAGAAAGTCCTGTTTGCATTTCACAGGCCATCTCTTGGCATAAACAGCAACCTCTCCGGACTATATAGAGGAAACCACAAGAGATACTGTCAGTATGCATTGTCTTTGATGGACAATAAGGAAGCTGCCTGTATGTGTGTTGGGTTACGACATGATGTACTGTCAAAAGTAGCCACAGATTACATATTGATATGTCAAACTTTAGTAAAATCTGATTTAGACCAGGAGTATTCAAACTTGATGCCAAGGACACAGTGTATTATATAAAGAACCTTTCATACTGCATTGAGAAAAAGCATGATAATATGAGAAGTAGGGTTGGGTATCGTTTGAATTTGAACGATTCTGATTCTGATTTCGATTCCTTGTTTCGAATTCCGGTTCCTAACGATTCTCAATTCCAATTCTTTTAAGAGGCAGGGTCAAAAAAGTTTAGCTAACCTTGCTAACCAACGGTCTTTCTGAAGGAAATACTCCTTTTGTCACAAATTTAGCATTTTGTCGAGATTTCGTTATTTTTAGAAAAGTGAAGCCATACTTTGGACCACCGACGTAAGCTACTCATGTTCGAACTCGCACGGTTATGCCAACACTTCCGGTAGATGCTTCTTCATTGGTGTTGTTCAGCGGTTTCTTCTTCCGGTCGGCGGACTGTGAATATCGAAACTAGAAATCGAAATGGTAACTTTGTGAATGATTCCGGGAAAAACGAAAATTTAGTCCCGGCTCCAATCGATACTCGATTCTCGATACCCAACCCTAATGAGAAGTGAAATAACTGGCTTGTGGACTAAAAACCACAATGAAATTCTGAACACATCAGTAACCGCATAATAAATATCCTGGCGACTACCTAGCAAACAGAAACCTGCTAAAATTGGCTAAGCACAATTTAGCAGCAACCCAGAGCACACTTGCCACCAAACATGTGAAAAATCACTCAGTCCACATGAGCAACCACTTAACAATACCCTGGCAACCGTCCAGCACACCTTAGCAAAAATCACCATTTTTTATTTGTAAAGCATTTTTCATTGTGTACACTGTAAAAAATATTTTCAAGATTTATTATCACAACATTTTTTCTTTTGTCAAATCAACTTAAATAATTTATTTAGTTGAGATAACATTATTTTGAGTTTCTGATGATTAAATTAATCTCCTTCATTGTATTAACTCACTTTTTCCAGTTCAATCAACTTAAAACGTACTTTTTTAAGTTACGCCAACAATATTTTTTTTTACAGTTTATAGAACTTAAACAAAAGTAGGATTCTGCACACCAAACAAAAAAATCATTCACATTAGCAACTGCATAGCAACATCCAGGCAACCCCCAAAGCACCATAGCAACATGCTAAAATTCACTCAGAAAACCACCTAACACCCACATTGTGCTTAAAAAAACACTCAACACATACCAATCACCTTGCAACCAAACATGTAAAACGATTAGCAACCAAATAGTAACACCCTGGAAACTACCAAGCACACCTAAAACAATGCATAGCAACTGCCAGGCAACCACCCCCTAAAATTCTGACAGCCATATATATAAAACATTATGATTCTTAATTCCCAAGAATGATCTTTCTATGCTGTTTTCAGTTCATGAATGGACAGAAGATAACGTGCAATAAATCCCAATAATTCAAACAATAGGCTACCCTTTTGGCGCTCTTTAAAGGAGTAGTTCACTTTTTCAAAAAACTTTTGGTGATAATTTACTCACCCACCAATCTCATCCAAGATGTCCATGTCTTTCTTTCTTCAGTCGAAAAGAAATAAAGGTTTTTGATGAAAACAATCTAGTATTTTTCTCCATATAATGCACTTCAATGGGAACCAAACGGTTCAAGGTCCAAAAGACACTTTAAAAACTGCAAACTGTTCAAAGGGCTTTAAACGATTCCAGACGATGAAGGGTATTATCAAGCGAAACGATCACTCATTAAAAAAAAAAGTTGACGTTTTTATAAGCTCAAACGAATCGCCTTGCTCTGTTCTGTGATGCGCGTTCGTGACTCTCCTGTTCGAACTCGTTCATCAAAATGAACGAATCTTTTTGCGAGTCATTTTGTTCGTTTCGTTCGTTCAATGAGCCAAATGACTCGAAAAAGGTTTGTTCATTTAAGGCGAAGTCACGAACGTGCATCACAGAACAGAGCAAGGCGAGCATTTGAGCTTATATTATGTATTAATTAGGGCCCGAGCACTAACGGTGCGAGGCCCCTCTTGAAACTGTTAGGGTTATTTTTATTTTTATAATTTTTTTTTCTCTGCAAAGTAAGCTTCATTTTCGTGGCCGCAACATGCTCAAAAAGTCACCAAATTTGGCACGCATGTCAGGACTGGTGAAAAATGTTGTATTTTGTGGGTTTTGCGGATGGTTGTGGCAAAATGGCTCCCTCAGCGCCACCTAGAAAATTGGAAAAGAATTAGCCCCTCGTCCACATTCAACCTACATGCACGAAATTTGGTGGGAACGTGTATCATATCAAGCACAAAAAAAGCCTCAAGAACCCATACCCTGAATTCGACAGGAAGTCCGCCATCTTGAATTTGGCGGCCATTTTGGGACGATTTACACACGCCGTACTTTAACGAACTCCTCCTAGGGATTTAGTCGGATCGACTTCAAATTTCTGCTGTGCCTTCTAAAGGCATTGATGATGTAAAGTTGTGCTATCTGTGCGTTTCGTTGATGGGCGTGTCCGTGGCGTCGATGATTCGCCATGAAACAGGAAGTTGTAGTAACTTGGCTGTAATGCCCAGATCTGCACGAAATTTTACACATTTGACAAGAGTCCCGCCCTGAACAAATCTACATGCTGACATTCACCCACAGTCATAGCGCCACCTGCTGGCAACAGGAAGTGACCTTTAACGAAGCAGCCCCGCCGCATGTTTGACCGACATGTACGAAATTTCTGTGGTACATCTACCATGTCCAGACGCACAGAAAAGTCTCTTGGAGCAATGCCCTAAACTCAACAGGAAGTCGGCCATTTCTAATTTTACTGCCATTTTTGGATGATTTACACACTCCGTACTTTAACAAACTCCTCCTAGGGATTTTATCAGATCGACTTCACATTTTTACAGTGCCTTCTAAAGGCATTGACGATGAAAAGTTGTGCTATCTGCGCGTTTTCGTCAATGGGCTTGTCTGAGGCGTCGATGATTCGCCATGAAACAGGAAGTTGTTGTAACTTCAGTGTACATCCTCAGACCTGCGCGAAATTTTATACGTTATACAACAGTCCCACCCTGAACACATGTACATGCCGAAATTAGACCACAGTCATAGCGCCACCTTGCTGGCAACAGGAAGTGACCATTTTGAATTTTACCGTAAATTTTTGGGTGATTAGGATGCGTAGCAAATTCACAGCCGCACCAGCTGAGCTCCAGAATATGCAACGCGGCCGCCTCACACCCGAACGCGCTACAGGTGCGAGGGCCCGCCCATCGCTGCTTGCAGCTTTAATATTTGTTATGTATTTATTAAAATGAGCGATCGTTCGCTTGATAAGACCCTTATTCATCATCTGGAATCGTTTAAAGCCCTTTGATCAGTTTGCAGTTTGTAGCAAAAGTGTCTTTTCCTTTTGGCATTATGGATACAAATTCTGGAATGTTTTCATCAAAAACCTTAATTTATTTTCGACTGAGAAGAAACATGGATATCTAGGATGACATGGGGGTGAGTAAATTATCAGCAAAAGTTTTTTTCAAAAAGTGAACTACTCCTTGTGTCTTGAAACTGACAGAACTGTTCCCGCCTCAGTTCATGCAGCAGCACCACGAAGTGCTTGTGGTCTTGTCATCTCTTCCTCTTTCCTAACGTTACAGCATGAAATGAAAATGAATGGATATCAGAAGGTATGTAAAAATATCCAGAACAACTCATCAAAATTGGTATCATTTCAGATAAATGGCCCAACCAGTGTTTCATCTGTGGAAAGGCCTCAATTGAGAATGAGGAGTCACGTGCCGATTCCGGGCGTGGTCTAGCCTGGTCGGCGCATGATGGTAGGAGACGCTATCGGTTACCAATGGCCACGCCTTTAGAACCCCACAGAGATGCAACTAAACATTCCAGAGCTCTTTAATTTTCTCGCATTTATTATTTTCCGTGCATTTATTATTTTGGCAGGACACAGACGGATCTAAAAATACGAGAAAAAGGAAGAAAGTAAAGCAATGCAAAAAGATAAGGCGAAAGAAAAGGGACCATCAGCCAACCATGCAATCCAGCGTCTCCTCATCAGATACTCTCCCTGATGCTGTGTCCGTTTTGATAACCTAAAAAACTGTATTTCCATTGTTCCTATGTTTTCCATATGTCTCGTGTGAGATTACTGGGAAGTTTTAACGCAGCAGTTACTTCCAGGCATGGTAAAACAGTGCAGAATTGCGAGAAACTCCTCTACTACCGAGCTAAAACCACACGTAAACAATACTGTTTTGCCGTGGAAATCCAATCAACATGGCGGAGAGGGGGAGGGGCTCTGTACAATGACGTCAACTCCTCATTCTCAATACAACACTTGTAAACAACGTCGTCACGTCGCCTTTACCGAAAGCCATTCAGTGACTTTAAGTCAGGTAAAAAAGGACACTAGACGAGCATTTTGCTAAAGATATAAATCCCATGTTTCATAATCATTATATATATATATGTTATGTTTTTGTTACAGTTCTTCAGTAGGCTATTAAATGTATGTTTGAAAAAAATCCATCAAGTTTTTATGACAACATCTGAATGTTTGTCATTGTAAAAAACGAATTGTAGTAGAAACATTATGTAATCATAAAGTTAGTATCAAAACTTTATTAATAGAAAAATCTTCATTGTGTGTAAAATTTGTTTGTAGACAAACCAGTTAATATTAATATTATAGTAATTTAACTGACTCCCTGTAACCTACTTTTACAGCATTAGTTGAGCTTTTTCCTTAAGAAAATTTGCCACATACTAAACCTTACATAGCCAAAATAATTGGTATCAAATCAATCACAAATCACGAAATTTGTGTCAATATCCAGCCCTAGTAAATATAGCCTAGTTTAAAAATAATTGTTCAAAGCAATCATTATAATTGCCTCAGTTGTATAACCAACACATTCTCATCCCAAGGCACCATATATGACACTTTTGCAAAAGTGTAAATATCCAACGCACATGGCACCCTTTAGCGCCAAATGAGACGGTTAAGTTTAGGTATGGGGTAGGGTTAGGGTTAGACCACTAGGAGGAGCCTTCTGCCCGATTTATTTTTACGTCTCATTTGGCGCTAAAGGGTGCCATGTGCGTTGGATATTTACGCTTTTGCAAAAGCGTTGTATATGGCGCTTTGGGATGAGAACGGGCTGGTATAACCCCTCCGTTGATATGTTTACTGTTAGCAAGAGAAATGCCTTCAGAGATGTATAGATGTGGCGGACATAAGCCGTATCGTGTGTGATGCGTATGGAGTTGTGTAAAACAGATCATTGCCTGCTCACCCTCATCTCATACCACCCAGATCACTGCATACGACACGCCTGAGTGACCGCCAGCACTCCCATAATCCTTTCTGTTTCTGATACTGAACAGAGAACAAGAAAAGCACATTTTGCGGCACAGTTACCTCAAATTTACCATGGTAACATTACACTTCAAAGGTCCTTGCAGTTTTCCTCCAGGTTTGCCAGAGCTACTGTAGAGTTCGCACACAGAATTTCCACCATCTCTTTCTCAGTGCTAAGAGGCTAGCCAACATCAACAGACCTTTATCCCATAATTAAACATAAGAGTAAGTTGGAAACATCATTTCCTTTGTTTCAGCTGCTTATACACCCAAAATCCCATTGGGTTCACCCCACCTTAAAAAAAGAATGGTTAGCGAGATTTTAAAAACACAATTAGACATCTCCTTTGACGCTAATTGCTAGCGAAGCTGGAACATGTTGACATGCTAGTGCACTATATGACGTACCGGGAGATATGTGCTCTACGAGAGCTAACTGGAGGCCAAAATCACTCCAGAGTTGATTTGCAAATCCCAAATAAACTGAATCATCAAGGCCTGAGTGGGCGTCATTGACAACTATTTCACTAAGATATATCACTTGCTTCTTTGTTGAGAAGAGGAAACGAATGGGGCCGTAAAGCAGCTCCTAATGCAGTCTGGGAGTATTAGCTTTAAACATCAGTTCTATTTTCCTGCTTAAACGCCATGATGTGATGTCAATGTAATCGAAAGCATCTGAACTCTCTGCTGCGTTCTCACTTAGGAAACCCACTTGAACTCACGACCCTCAAAGCCAAACAGGAAAAGGCCGAAAGCTCGATGTCTCGACCAGAAAGGGTTTAACGTCAATATCAGGTGTAGATCTTCCGCTATTATAATCAGGAGACTAATCGATCGTAATTGTGTAAAGCCATTTGAGAAATCAGACAAATATGAGTCTGAAAGCCAAGAAATCACAATTCTGAATCCAGGTCGTATGATTTGAGTGGACTTTAAAAGATGAAGCAACGCCAAAGATTAATTACATGATAAATGCAGCTCCAACCATATCAATGCAATCAATCTTTTGAAGGGACGCCACTGAAATCGCAGTTCATAGGTGTAGGTACAATTGAAATTTAAGTATACATTCATTTAACATTACATTAAAAAGTACATTAAATATATTCAATAACAATGAAAGATGCACCAAATTAACTCACAATGCTCAGATATACAAATGCATAACAAAACAATTATTATATAAAACAAAATATTGATTTACAATAAAATAAAATAAAGCTATACTTAACTCAAATGTGATTCAATATAAAATGAAATTCCATAAAAGAACAAGAACAAGTTACAACTATTTAACTCAAATGCATAAAACATCTCAAATGCATAAAACGTATGCATTTAAATAAAATAAAATATGTTTGGACAAAAGCAGCTTCTAAAAGCATAAATGTCACTGTAAAATAAAAATAAAATGTCTTTGACAAATTCAGTTTGCATGAAAGCATTTTCTAAATGCATAGAAATTTATTTCAATGGCCAATTTCATTTCATACACTGTAAAAAATAATCGTAATTTTAACGGTAAAAGACTGTAAAAATGCTACAGTGAAAAAACGTAAATTGACATTCCCACAATTCCCTGCGTCACACTTTCACATTTTATGTATTTTTGTTGAAATAACTATGTTTCCTCATAATTTTCTTGTTTTTTTTCTAATCAGTTATGTACATTAGGGTTTTATGTTACATTTATGTTGCTAAATGAATGTTTATTGCATTCTTAAATTTCACGTGTGTTACCATGATGGTGTTTAATGTTTGTGTGAATGAGACTATGCAGCTTCTTTATAAAAGTACTTTCTAACAGAAGACAACTTGTGATGAGCTTTGATTGCTCATTTAACTTAAATCACTGCTGTTGTGAATGATGGTTGTCAGTGTATTACAATGTTACAAAACAGAAATCAAATTATCGTAAAATTATTATATCAACAGATTTCAGTAAATGAAATACAGTTTATTACTGTAAAGCTGAATACGGTTTATTATTGTAAAAGTGATTAGGGTTTTGATATATTTAAAAAAAACATCTGCTAATTGCATAAATGTACAAATAGATAAAAAATAAAATAAAATGAAATAATGATATGAAGTGAAATTATATAATAAAATAGAATATTGTTGGCACTTTGACAAATTGATTTTGTTCCTCTTTTCTAAGTCACGATAAAAGCATCTGCTAAATGCATAAATGTAAAAATAAAATAATAAACATAAATAAAGCTACACCTAACTCAAATGTTAGGTATATATATATATACACACACACACACACACACTACCGGGTCAAAAGTTTAGGGTTCGGTAAGATTTTTTATGTTTTTAAAAGAAGTCTCTTCTGCTCACCAAGGCTGCAATTTTTGGATAAAAAATACACAAAAAACACAGTAATATTGTGAAATATTATGACAATTTAAAATGACGTTTTTATGTTAATATATATTAAAATGTAATTTATTCCTCTGAAAAAAAGCTGAATTTTCAGCATCATTACTCCAGTCTTCAGTGTCACATGATCCTTCATAAATCACTCTAATATGATGATTTTATGCTCCAAAAACATGTATGATTATTATCCATGTTGAAAACAGTTTTTTACATTTTTATTTCAGGATTCTTTGATGAATAGAAAGTTCAAAGAACAGAAATCTTACCGATCTTAAACTTTTAACCGGTAGTGTATATACATACATACACAAGCTACAACTAATTAACTCAATTACATAAAAATAACGTAAAAAGAAATGGATGTCACACCTAATTCACACATAAGGCACACACCTGCACACAAAAAGAAAAAAGGTCACTGCAGTGCGTTGTCATAGATGAGAGGACGTGTGTGTGTGTGTCGGAAAATATAAAATATGAGGGTCAGAATTGTAATGAGCGGTCATTCATTTTTATAGTCCAAGATTATTTGGCGGGTCCAGACAAAGATCAGGAGTGGTGACCTCTTGAGCTGAATCCGCTAAGTGTCTGGACAGAAGAGGTCAGAGACGTACCATAAAAACACATTAGCTGTCAATACTGCTTTCTCCAGTAATTCAATTTGCTTGGGTGGATAAATTGTGTAACTTGAATTTCAACACCTTTAAAAGAATTTGGGCGTAAAACACGTGTATTAAACTGCAGTATTGGGACAAGTGGAGCGAGAAATTAAATTTCTCCCCTGCGAGCTCTTGCATATAAAAATGTTATGCATCTATCCTCTTGATAACACTTGTAACACACCAGGAATTCAGAACCTTGTTTTCTTCATAACTCACCAACTGCGACTTTAATTTCACAGTTTATTGTTTCTAAAGTGCTCAAAAAAAGTGCTTTAGATATAATTTAGAGGGAAATTACATTATTTTCAACAAACTGCCAACTAAAACTTTAAGCTAATTAATTTTCCCTTTTTATGACAGATCTCGGGCCGGAGCTGGACCTGAAAAACATTTTCTGCCTGTTTAGAAGTGCTAATGAGAGGGAAATGACTGTGGGCCATGAAATCAGGTCAGTTCAGTGAAAGACTCTTTTCAGATAAACCACTTCCCTCTTATGGTGCCATCTAAACAGCGAGCGAGTGGATAAACGTGTAATTTTACAAAGCGTCAGATCAGTTAACAGCTGAAAGTGCACGACTATCAGTAAACCTGCCTTCCGTACAGTCGGGGTCTCTTACTGTATGTCGACGGCCAAAAGAAATAAACAAAGCAGAGATGGCAGATGGTGTGAAAGCCACTCACCACCAGTCAGAGAAAACACACATCACTCAGTCCGCTCACAAAACCACAACACAATCTCAGCCACTTGAATGAGTGACGAGGAGACGGACGTCAAACTCGCACACACACTGATCAAATAGAGGCGCTTGCTATAAATAGATGTGAGAAAGAGATATGAGGTTCAAATAAAATATGCAGTGACTGCACAGCGTGAGAGAGATTTTTTTCCTCTGTACTTGTAAAGATTTGGATTTTGCTTTGTCAAAATAACTATGGCAATACAATATTATGGATTAAATAATATTTAAAATAATTTAAAACTATTGGTATAGTCATTTTATGTTTATTATAATACAGATTGACACTATTTTTAAAGAAAATAAAACTAAGTAAAATAAAAGGGAACATTTTGTAAATGTGCTTGGCTTCTCAGCTGGTGAGTATGAGGCGGCATGTCAGGATTTAAATAAAATTTGCTTATCAATACATACATAACACACGTGCATTTACACCTATAAATTACTCGCATATACATGTATACTCTTGGATGTTCAAAATAAATGAAATACACGTGAACACTAATATGAAATCCATACCAATACATATTATTTTAGTAATGAATGCATATAAACTTGTGAATAACTTGCATATGCATATAAACTTGACGCACACAGACACCTATAAATACTCACATATAGTCTACATGTATACTATTGGATGTTCAAAATACATTTATGAAATACACGTGAACACTAATATGAAATCCATACCAATACATATTATTTTAGTAATGAATGCATATAAACTTGTGAATAACTTGCATATGCATCACGCATGCAGACACACCTTTACACACTCGCATATACTAACTTCCATGCATATACACCTAAACACTCAAACAAACCAAACAAAACCTGAAAAGAGAAGCTACAACTTACTAAAATTCTCAAACATTAAAACACCAAACAAAACAAAACCTGAAAAGAGAAGCTACAACTTACTAAAATTCTCAAACATTAAAACACCAAACAAAACAAAACCAGAAAAGAGAAGCTACAACTAACTTAATTTCTCAAACATTAAAATGTCGAACAAAACAAAACCTGAAAAGAGAAGCTGCAACTTACTAAAATTCTCAAACATTAAAACACCAAACAAAACAAAACCAGAAAAGAGAAGCTACAACTAACTCAATTTCTCAAACATTAAAAGGCCAAACAAAATAAAACTAAAAACAAAAGCTACACCTATAAACTGAGATCGTCAGACATAAAAACACCAAACAAAACAAAACCAGATAAGAAAAGCTACAACTAACTCAATTTCTCAAACATTAAAACACCAAACAAAACAAAACCTGAAAAGAGAAGTTACAACTAACTACAATTCTCAAACATTAAAAGGCCAAACAAAATAAAACTAAAAACAAAAGCTACACCTATAAACTGAGATCGTCAGACATAAAAACACCAAACAAAACAAAACCAGAAAATAAAAGCTACAACTTACTAAAATTCTCAAACATTAAAACACCAAACAAAACAAAACCAGAAAAGAAAAGCTACAACTTACTCAATTTCTCAAACATTAAAACACCAAACAAAGCAAAACCAGAAAAGAGAAGCTACAACTAACTCAATTTCTCAAACATTAAAACACCAAACAAAACAAAACCTGAAAAGAGAAGTTACAACTACTACAAATTCTCAAACATTAAAAGGCCAAACAAAATAAAACTAAAAACAAAAGCTACACCTATAAACTGAGATCGTCAGACATAAAAACACCAAACAAAACAAAACCAGAAAAGAAAAGCTACAACTTACTAAAATTCTCAAACATTAAAACACCAAACAAAATAAAACCAGAAAAGAGAAGCTACAACTTACTCAATTTCTCAAACATTAAAAGGCCAAACAAAATAAAACTAAAAACAAAAGCTACACCTATAAACTGAGATCTGTCAGACATAAAAACACCAAACAAAACAAAACCAGAAAAGAAAAGCTACAACTTACTCAATTTCTCAAACATTAAAACACCAAACAAAACCAGAAAAGAGAAGCTACAACTAACTCAATTTCTCAAACATTAAAAGGCCAAACAAAATAAAACTAAAAACAAAAGCTACACCTATAAACTGAGATCGTCAGACATAAAAACACCAAACAAAACAAAACCAGGAAAGAAAAGCTACAACTTACTAAAATTCTCAAACATTAAAACACCAAACAAAACAAAACCTGAAAAGAGAAGCTACAACTAACTAAAATTTTCAAACATTAAAACACCAAACAAAACAAAACCAGAAAAGAGAAGCTACAACTTACTAAAATACTCAAACATTAAAACACCAAACAAAACAAAACCAGAAAAGAAAAGCTACAACTTACTAAAATTCTCAAACATTAAAACACCAAACAAAACAAAACCAGAAAAGAGAAGCTACAACTTACTCAATTTCTCAAACATTAAAACACCAAACAAAACAAAACCAGAAAAGAAAAGCTACAACTTACTAAAATTCTCAAACATTAAAACACCAAACAAAACAAAACCAGAAAAGAGAAGCTACAACTAACTCAAATCCTCAAACATTAAAACACCAAACAAAACAAAACCAGAAAAGAAAAGCTACAACTTACTAAAATTCTCAAACATTAAAACACCAAACAAAACAAAACCAGAAAAGAAAAGCTACAACTTACTAAAGAATTCTCAAACATTAAAACACCAAACAAAACAAAACCAGAAAAGAGAAGCTACAACTAACTCAATTTCTCAAACATTAAAATGCCAAACAAAACAAAACCAGAAAAGAGAAGCTACAACTAACTAAAATTCTCAAACATTAAAACACCAAACAAAACAAAACCAGAAAAGAGAAGCTACAACTAACTCAAATCCTCGAAACATTAAAACACCAAACAAAACAAAACCAGAAAAGAGAAGCAACAACTAACTAAAATTCTCAAACATTAAAAGGCCAAACAAAATAAAACTAAAAACAAAAGCTACACCTATAAACTGAGATCTTCAGACATAAAAACACCAAACAAAACAAAACCTGAAAATAGAAGCTACAACTTACTCAAATTCTCAAACATTAAAACACCAAACAAAACAAAACCAGAAAAGAAAAGCTACAACTTACTAAAATTCTCAAACATTAAAACACCAAACAAAACAAAACCAGAAAAGAGAAGCTACAACTAACTCAAATCCTCAAACATTAAAACACCAAACAAAACAAAACCAGAAAAGAAAAGCTACAACTTACTAAAATTCTCAAACATTAAAACACCAAACAAAACAAAACCAGAAAAGAGAAGCTACAACTAACTCAATTTCTCAAACATTAAAATGCCAAACAAAACAAAACCAGAAAAGAGAAGCTACAACTAACTCAATTTCTCAAACATTAAAACGCCAAAAAAACAAAACCAGAAAAGAAAAGCTACAACTTCTAAAACATTAAAACACCATAAACAAAACTAAAAGAAAGCTACAACTAACTAAATTCTCAAACATTAAAAGGCCAAACAAAATAAAACTAAAAACAAAAGCTACACCTATAAACTGAGATCGTCAGACATAAAAACACCAAACAAAACAAAACCAGGAAAGAAAAGCTACAACTTACTAAAATTCTCAAACATTAAAACACCAAACAAAACAAAACCTGAAAAGAGAAGCTACAACTAACTAAAATTTTCAAACATTAAAACACCAAACAAAACAAAACCAGAAAAGAGAAGCTACAACTTACTAAAATACTCAAACATTAAAACACCAAACAAAACAAAACCAGAAAAGAAAAAGCTACAACTTACTAAAATTCTCAAACATTAAAACACCAAACAAAACAAAACCAGAAAAGAGAAGCTACAACTTACTCAATTTCTCAAACATTAAAACACCAAACAAAACAAAACCAGAAAAGAAAAGCTACAACTTACTAAAATTCTCAAACATTAAAACACCAAACAAAACAAAACCAGAAAAGAGAAGCTACAACTAACTCAAATCCTCAAACATTAAAACACCAAACAAAACAAAACCAGAAAAGAAAAGCTACAACTAACTAAAATTCTCAAACATTAAAACACCAAACAAAACAAAACCAGAAAAGAAAAGCTACAACTTACTAAAATTCTCAAACATTAAAACACCAAACAAAACAAAACCAGAAAAGAGAAGCTACAACTAACTCAATTTCTCAAACATTAAAATGCCAAACAAAACAAAACCAGAAAAGAGAAGCTACAACTAACTAAAATTCTCAAACATTAAAACACCAAACAAAACAAAACCAGAAAAGAGAAGCTACAACTAACTCAAATCCTCAAACATTAAAACACCAAACAAAACAAAACCAGAAAAGAGAAGCAACAACTAACTAAAATTCTCAAACATTAAAAGGCCAAACAAAATAAAACTAAAAACAAAAGCTACACCTATAAACTGAGATCTTCAGACATAAAAACACCAAACAAAACAAAACCTGAAAATAGAAGCTACAACTTACTCAATTTCTCAAACATTAAAACACCAAACAAAACAAAACCAGAAAAGAAAAGCTACAACTTACTAAAATTCTCAAACATTAAAACACCAAACAAAACAAAACCAGAAAAGAGAAGCTACAACTAACTCAAATCCTCAAACATTAAAACACCAAACAAAACAAAACCAGAAAAGAAAAGCTACAACTTACTAAAATTCTCAAACATTAAAACACCAAACAAAACAAAACCAGAAAAGAGAAGCTACAACTAACTCAATTTCTCAAACATTAAAATGCCAAACAAAACAAAACCAGAAAAGAGAAGCTACAACTAACTCAATTTCTCAAACATTAAAACGCCAAACAAAACAAAACCAGAAAAGAAAAGCTACAACTTACTAAAATTCTCAAACATTAAAACACCATACAAAACAAAACCTGAAAAGAGAAGCTACAACTAACTAAAATTCTCAAACATTAAAAGGCCAAACAAAATAAAACTAAAAACAAAAGCTACACCTATAAACTGAGATCTTCAGACATAAAAACACCAAACAAAACAAAACCTGAAAATAGAAGCTACAACTTACTAAAATTCTCAAGCATTAAAACACCAAACAAAACAAAACCAGAAAAGAGAAGCTACAACTTACTCAATTTCTCAAACATTAAAAGGCCAAACAAAATATAACTAAAAACAAAAGCTACACCAATAAACTGAGAATTGTCAGACATAAAAACACCAAACAAAACAAAACCAGAAAAGAAAAGCTACAACTAACTAAAATTCTCAAATATTAAAACAGCAAACAAAACAAAACATAAAACTAAAAACAAAAGCTACACCTGTCACCAAGTGACAAACAAGTGACAACACCTAATTAACTCAAAATCTCAAGACATTAAAAATGACAAAACATAAAACTGAAAAAAGCTACATCTAATTAACTCATATTCTGTAAATATGTCAAAGAAAACCTTACAAAAAACAATTAAAAACTGACAACATACAGTAAGCTACACCTAATTAATTCAAATGCTTTAAAAAATGCCAAACAAAACAAAAAATAAAACAAAGCAAAACAAACATCATACAAATGAAATTAAGTGAATCATAACTGTGTTCATGTTTATAAGTGAATGAATGTAAAAATGGCCATTTTGCCAGCAGTAAGGACAGTGCTGATTGATATCCAGCACATCTGTTGAACTTAATCTCACTGATCTACCTGTTGTGGTGCATGTGACAGAACCAGTGGGAAATGCTGCGGTAGAGTGTGTGATGAAGTCCTGACGCGCGAGTGGACTCTGTCAGGTCAAGGACTGCTACAGAGTGTTTGGCAGTTTTTCCAATGAAATTGTTAACAGCTTTGTCATAAAATAATATTTTGTAATTTATCATTTTTTGTTATTGTGACTATAAATACTGCATCATATATAAGTCTGTAAATGTTTGTCTTGAAAGAATATCAAAGTACCTCACAAATGTATGCGTTACAGCAGCCGGGAAAATGTCTGTAAAACATCTGAAGTTTGTTTATTTACAACATTTAAAACATTTGACCATTATTCTTTCACACATTTTACAGGTCAATAATTTCAGTTCAGGGTAGAAAAACCAATGACATTGGGAAAAGATTTTCACTTGACCCAACTTGTTTGAGAGCATGTGAAAACTATAATATTCAGCAATACTTATCTTTCAGGAAGAAATTACTTAATGTGTTGAAGAAGAAAAACACTACAGATAAAATGTGCAATATGTTTTTTAGAATCCCAAAGGATAAAAAAAAATACTTTTCAAAGTTCACTGGAGATCTGGGATTCGATTTAAGGTTTTATTTGATTTAAGAAACAACTGAAATAATACATAAATCATTTTAATAAGCAACAGCATTTAAAAAAGTGTTTCAAACTGTTTTTTTTTTATATTAAAGAACCTTTAAAAATATAATTATAAAAATGTAATGATTTATAAATTAAATGACTAAACAGTAATTAGTAGTTTGTTTTTTTGGTCTTTTGGCCAATTAAATTAATATTAATATCAGATTTTAAAAGATTTTTTTACATTTTAGGTTTTTTTTTTGTTAAATTATCAACACATCTTCATTAATATTTTAAGAGTACAAAAAATACATAATTTCTACTCAAATTGTTAAATAACGACGACACAATATGATTTATTTCACGTTTCTTATCCAAGACGTGCTTATGAAAACTTTAGTTTTTTTCTCAGGCCAAAACTCAGAGTATCAGTCATAATTAACAGAAATGCATCTCTATAAAGGAGGACAGTTTCTCTCTACAGCCCGATGACTACACAGACAGGTTTTGAAGGTCCGCATTGATGTTTCTGGCTGAACTCCAAACCTGCAGCTTTTCATCCTGAGTTGAAAGTGCTTGTTTGTGATGCATGGTGCTTACTTGAAGATAAACACCTTTAACTAATGGCTATCGGGATTTTCTCTTTAACCACAAGACAAATACTTCCTTCCCACACAGAGGAGGACTCATCAGCTTCATTAGTCATTTGAAGTAAGTGTATGCTAACAGATGTGTGAAGTTTGCCCGCCTGTAAATCACACAAGCGAACGCCTCCGGGCTCTAAATCGTGAAGCGGGTGACAGAAATTCAGGAACAAACTCACTCAATATCACATAAGCAAGATGTCAGACACTGAGAGCCTCCGTACAGGAATTATTATGTGAGCTGAAGAACTGAGCAGAGAAGGGCAGCGTGTGTGAGCGTTCGAGGCTGGTGGTTTGCAGTTTCATCAAACACCGCCTTTATATTAACGTACTAAATACTATTGCTGTAGTATGTAGTGTGCGTATGTGCACATATGTGACTTCTATAAGTCTAGACCAGGGCTCTGACGTGAACTTTTGTGCTCCTAAGTTAGTAGCCACACAGTATGTTTTATGGTCACATTTGTGACATCGATACCATGGAGAAAAAAGGTAACACTTTACAATACGGGTGCACTAATAAGCATTAATTCATGCTTAACTAATGCACAGATAATACTGAATTAATGTGTTACTAATATTCATTAATGATTACCACATTAGGAACTAATAAAGAGTCTGTAAGGTTAATGTATTAGTTCATACATGAATTGTTATTAATTAAATATGTAATTGTGGATTAATTCCATAATAACTCATTTTTTAACTAATAGTGTTAATTAATATGTTAATTACCAGAATGAGCCAAAGCCTTGTATTGCAACTTCCAGATAATATGACAGGTACACTAATATGCATTAATACATGATTAATTAATTAATTGTTAATGCAAATTCATGTGCAAATTACTACAATTACTAAATGACTAGTTAATAATGATGTGCCTCAGACAAGTAAAGTCATAACATAATGATACATTTACAAATCATTAGCTAATGATTAATTAAAGCAGACAACTGGAAGTTGAAGTGCATAGCTATGACTAATTGTGGTAATTAACACTTTAATTTACACTATTAGTTAATAAAATATGTTATTAAGGAATTAATACACACATGACACATTGAATTAATAGCAATTCATGTATTACTTAATCTATTAATCATATAGACTCTTTATTAGTTGCTGATGAAGTAATCATTAATTAACGGTTTAGTTCTTCATGAGTTATACATTAACTTATGATTATCTGTGCATTAGTTAAGCATACATTAATGCATATTAGTGCACACGTATTGTAAAGTGTTACCAAAAAGAATGCTTTATAGATATTTTTAATATTATCTCATAATTTGACTGCAGGTATATTAGGCTGCTGTCACTTTAAGACCTGACGCACGGATGCATTTTACTGTTACGCATGCGTTTTCTTACTTAGTTGTTTACACTCACTTCAAACATACTAGCCAAGACCGGCAATATAACATTATTGTGTGTTTATTTGACTGTTTTTACCGCCGCGACTTGAGCATCAAAGAAGCTCTGGCCGCTCTGTCAAGGACGCTTGTAAAAAGTACGATGAAGCTTGTTGGCGCTTTAACGCGCTAACAGTGCAGGGAGAATAGAAGTGTCACAACATGAAATGTAATAAACAGAAAACAAAAACAAGCAATACATTGAAGAAACGTTTTATAATGACCACATTTTATAACCGTTTTGGTCGGTAAAAAAAAGTTAGCTATTATTATTATTTGCGGCCAAATTGGTGTCACCATGAGCAAATTAATTGCATTCCCGCTTTAAAACGAGCGTTTGTAAATATTTCAAATAAAAGTTGCGCTCATGCGGTCCCTATAAGCAAACAACGTCATGTCATAAATGATATGAAACCAGTAGGAAACACAGCAATGGTGATTATTAGCTTCTCTTCCATTTTTCGGAGCTAACGTTTTGGTAGGAACGAAAGTTTACATTGTGCATTTCTCCGAAATCAGCCAGAGTGAAGGACGTTTATATTCCGATTCGCTGGCGCTTTTGCCGCGCACAGCTCATTACCATAAAGTTTAGCTTCTTTCAAAATTCTGATTGACGCTCAAAACGCGACGCCGATGGATTTGCACGCTCCTTGCAGCTGAGAGAATCCAGCTTCCATTGAAAATGAATGACTTCCGGCCGCTTTGGAAGCTCAAGTCGGCAGCGGTGTGAACGTATAGTTAGGAATGAGTAAGATAATGAATAATACATGGTGAAAAATTCAAGCCCTGTAACAGCAACAATATTCAACCGGAGCAAATGAAACGAGCGAGTGAGTGAACTGTCGGAGAGAAAACACAGCTGGTAACGCTTATATTCGATATGTATCGGAAAATCGATATACACATTGCGGTTTTATCAACACTACATTGCACTTGTGCAGAATACGAAGAACAAATACTGTCTCCCACAATGCAGTGCGCTACAGTAGTAGAGGCCACTATGATTGTCGCTTATTTCATTCGCAAAAGTTTTACGCAAATTTGTATTAAATGCAAAATAACAGTTTATTTCCAAATGTAAATGGAACCCAACCTGATCTCATGAGAACATAGCTATTGTTGGCAGTTTTCATATGAATTCGTATGGTGTAATTTGCACCAAAAATGTAACGATTTTTATTTTTGTTTAAATCAAGCATGAAGGTTCACTTGTTGGCAATTTCATATTAAATAAAGCATGAAGGTCCAGCCCTAAACCTAACCATCTATGAGGCATAAGCAGATTGTACGAACACATAAAAAGTAGGGGTGTAACGATACACAAAACTGACGGTTCGGTTTTCCCACGATTTTGACGTCTCGATTTGGTTCAATTCGGTTCGGTTTAGAAAGCTAAATTTTCTTTATTTTTAAGTGGTTTAATGAAAAAAAGTTCGGTATGCAATGACCGTATCGCGATTTCGAATCGTGAGTTCAGTATCGCGGTTTTTCGGTTTGGTTTGAAAATCGTTACACCCCTAATAAAAAGAGAATTCAATTAAAATAGTTACGAATTGCCATGAGAGAGTGTAAATTAAACGCAATGTAATAAAGTGATTACTATATTACTATGTGAAACATTTTTCAAATTCTGAGTACTTGGCAAACAATGCACTTGGTTGAATGCTTCCCTGTGGATCATAAAAACGTCTGAGTAGTTTGAAAATGCGTGAAATTTAGTTTTCGATTAAATTAACTATTAAATTAGATTTGGATTTCAATCAATCAATTTGATGTAGGGTTAAGGTTAGCAGTCAGCACGTGTGTAAAAGTATATTAAGAGTACAAACAATAAAAACCAAAACAGATCCACTAAATTATATATTAATTGAATACATGTTTGTGATGACCTGCGCTTTCACTAGAAACCACCCACCACCTGTCCCTACAGCAAACCTCTTAGAGGTGATGACATCATCACGTCTGGAGTATTCCAGACCTCTGTCTATATTAAATCGCACTGTGAGTTTTATTGGAAGGGTGATTCGATCTGATTGACAGCCCAAGGGATCGCCCTTCATTAGGTTACAGCAGAAGATTGACCCCTCATGTAGGAAACATCACGCAGAAAGTCTCAGCTGGGTTGTGGACCAATCAAAAGCCTCAAGTCAGCTCTCCATCATAGAAGTGGAAAAAACATTCCCATTTAAACCCAAAATGTTTCATCTGAATGGCAGGAGAATGATGACATCACTAATAAGGATCAAATGTTCAAATTGTTCAAATGTTGCTGTTACACATGAAGTGGCCAATAATGTTCTTATAAGACACCAAAAAACATTAGCTTTTAGTACTCTAAGTTATTCCTGTGATGCAAAGCTGGATTTTCAGCATCATTACTTGATTATTATCAATGTTGGAAAGAGTTGTGCTACTTTTTTATAACCTACAATACTTTTTTCAGGATTCGTTGATGAATAAAAAGTTTTTAAAAAGAACCGCATTTATTTAAAATAGAAATCTTTTGTAATGATACAAATTATTAAAAAGTTTGGATCAGTAATTTTTCATTAGAATTTAGAATTTGTGTGTTAAATTGATAAAAAAGTAATAGTAAAGATTTATATTGTTATAAAAGTTTAATCATGTTTAATAGTTTTAGTTTCAACTCAAGTAAATCTCTTCATCTGAATGCTAATCCCTTTAATGAAGAAAACATTCAGTGATAATACCTTAACAATTTTCACTAGGGGATTTTCTTAACTTTCTTTATGCAAATGGGAACTCTAAACCTACAGGATGAGATTTCCAGAACTCTGACTGAGCTCATTATCCAAAGCCTAATCTACACTTTGATGGATTATAATTGATTAGTTAATTAGTACACCTTGATGTCATTGGTGTTACCCACTTTTGTAATATCAGTGAACCGAGATGTATATAATGCAGTCAACAGAAGCATTGTCTTTCATTTACGTGTGTCAACTCAACAATGCTGTGTAGGTATCCAGTGACTGGGTTTTGAGGTTACTGTGTCCCACAGGGAAACCATGGCGTCACAAACTACATTAAACATAAATTGGCAACAGTGCCTACACACACACATACTTCATTTACTATAGGCTGAAGAATGTGTATTCTTCTGTGAACCCTCATGTAACAGTCAAACAAAAAGTGAGGGCTCTTCTTACGGTGTATATTATATCTGATGCCTCAAAATTGTTTCAATATGACCCTAAAGATTGATGAACGAGGGTAAAAACACACAGACATACTC
Organism: Hybognathus amarus; assembly: GCA_030378365.1. NCBI lineage: Eukaryota > Metazoa > Chordata > Actinopteri > Cypriniformes > Leuciscidae > Hybognathus > Hybognathus amarus. The sequence continues at coordinate 391,658 of JAQIUQ010000468.1, forward strand.
CCTGCCTGCACAATATCGGACAAATTATCAAGATAAAATCACTCTTAAGCTCCTGCTGATGACAAACTCCCTGTTTTCCATTCCAGAAACAAGGAAAATTCCCTCTCCCTATTAGCTTTTAAAATCAAACCTATAGTGTTGAATGTCTAACTATATACTATAAACATTTGAAGACATGCTGTTCAATCTGACACTAAAAGCAAAAAGAAAGTGAGAAAGTTGGACTGGCTCCATGGCTTAATGCATCTAAATATTTTTGACTGACACCGAATTATATCAAGAATAAGAACACTTATAGGAATATTATGCATTTACGGTTTGTAGCATATTGTTGATTTTTTTTTTGCTGAATAGAAAAAAGAAGATATTTTAAGAATATTGGTAACCAAACAGTTGATGAACCCCATTGACTTAATCCATAGTATGGGGAAAAAGCTATGGAAGCAGCTTTTCAGACAGTCTTCAAAATATCTTCTTAGTGTTCAGAAGAATAAAGAAACTCAATATGGGTTTGGAACGACTTGAGGGTGTGAGTAAATGATGACTGAATTGTCCCTTCAACTTGTACTAAACCCAGAATATTCCTTTCAACGCCGGCCAGCCACATCACAAACATTTATCTGGGAAAGCCAAACTGCATCTAATAGCTTCTGATTCAGCCAAGCAAGACCAGACACTGACAAACACACAAAGTAGCCCAACAATGCATGGAGGTAAACAATCTGAGCCAGTTGATGTTGTCTTCAAGCGCACATGAGGCCCAAACTCTCTCTCTCCCAGTTATGGATCAGTGGAGGCTAACATGCCGCTAGGATAAACAGGAATGGAATCCATGAGACAGCTTAAATCCTAGTTTTCAGGAATGAGGGCGGGGGGTTGTAAAGCTGTCTTACTGAAAGGTGTCTTCTTACCTTCAGGTCGAGCAGAGAGGAGGGGAAAAACCACACGCTGACCCACTCCTTACATTCCTGAGGAATCTAAATGACATTTTAATGAGGAACGCACAGGCCCAAAGATCATCAAGAGTTTATAGCCAACAATAAACAACAATAAAGCTAAGCGGAGCTCACGGAAGCCCGTGACACACGTCCTGTCTCTAAAGATTAGGGTTTTGCCCTTTTAAACTCACTCTGGGCTTTTCCTCTCAACATCCCTCTGTCGCTTTTATGACCGAAGCTCTGGATTAAGGCTGGTGGATGGTGGTCGTTTCACACTCCATTGGTGTTATAAATCAAGTAGGCTACCTCCAATTCTGACTACAGAAGGCTTGTTGAAAAAACTGATTTTTGAGGATTACCTTTATTTGACATAAATAGTGCTTACCTTAAATCAAATTGCTCGCAAAACAATTGGATTTATAATTAAAAGCATGTAGACTTTCTTTGAAAAAAGGCCTGAATCTAGAAACCAGGATATAGAAACTTAGAGGTGGGTTCTTTTGACTTTGTTTAAATAGGTAATAAATAATTCTCTAGTACTCAATAAACATACTAACAACCCCTCAAAACACCTTAAAAACCATGTAGGACACCTTACCAACTACATAGCAACACCCTAACAACCATTCAGAACACCTTAAAGGACAACTCCGGCGCAAAATGAACCTTTGGTCTAATTACACATTGTTACCAAGTCAACCGTTATCTGAGATTTGTTTTCATGATTGCCGAATGTAAATAGTTTTATCTATAAATACAGTTTAGCCTATAATGCTAGTATAACGCTAGTATATAGGGCATAGAGTAATGACAAATAAAAATCAGCTTGTTATTACCACTAACAAGGCTCAAAATAGCCCCACAGTAACACGGTAGCATAATAAGGGTCCCTACATTCAAACCGAAGCATTGAGAACTTTGTCAGTGTCCATACAGTTTAATAAGAAGATATTTTATACACACAGTCAACTTCGCGAATAGAGGAAGAAGCCATCTTTTAAATATAGTCTCTACCAGTCAATCTACGATCGCCAATCCAAGTGCGCTGGTGAGATGTGAATAAGGTGATAAGGTGAGCGCGAACCAGTAGGCTACGTGTACATATTGAAGACAAGAAAATGGTTCGTGTTTGTGTTTCTTCCAGAAACAACGGACTATATGAGATTCTGCACAGTTCAGCGCACTTGGATCGACGTTCGTAGATCGACTGGTAGAGACTATATTTCAAAGATGGCTTCTTCCTGTATTCGCGAAGTTGACTCTGTGTATAAAATATCTTCTTATTAAACTGTATGGACACTGACAAAGTTCTCAATGCTTCGGTTTGAATGTAGGGACCCTTATTATGCTACCGTGTTACTGTGGGGCTATTTTGAGCCTTGTTAGTGGTAATAACAAGCAATTTTTATTTGTCATTACTCTATGCCCAATATACTAGCGTTATACTAGCATTATAAGCTAAACTGTTTTTAGAGATAAAACTATTTACATTCGGCAATCATGAAAACAAATCTCAGATAACGGTTGACTAGGTAACAATGTTTAATTAGACCAAAGGATATTTTTGCGCCGGAGTTGTCCTTTAAGTTAGTATTGCAACACTCTGGTAAGGAACTACATAACTAACAACTCACCAGCAACAACAGTTTAGAGAATCATAGCAACACCATACAGTAGCAATAACTTAACAACAACCATAAAAAACACCAATAACCACTCAAAAAACTATCAACTGCATAACAACAACCTGGCAATGCACTACAGTTGCTTCTATATGGTTGGTTGCCCAGGTGTTGTTAGTTTGTTGCTATGTGGTTGCAAGGGTGTTCTGGGTGATTTCCAAATTTATTAACAGTCTCTAAGAGCACATTAGTAACCACATAACAAAACCTTGGCAATCGCCTAGAATAGCCTCGCAATCACATAGCTACCTGTTAAATAACACCTTAATTACCACATGGCAACACCCTAGCAACTACATAACAACACACCAGCAGCAACACTTTAGAAAATCTTAGTTGTGGTATAGCAACGCCATAGCAATCACCTAAAACACCTTAACAACCACATAGCTGCATACAAAAAAAACATTGCAACACTTCAGAGAATCTTAGTAAGGGTAGAACAACGCCATAGAAAACACCTACAACACTTTCATCCCAAAGATGTGCTGATTTTGGTAATAATTTTTTAATGACTCAAAATATGTATCCAACATGCGGGTATGTGTTGTACAAGTTGAAGGTTTATCCTCACTGACCTCTGCCTTGGAGCACACTCATATTTTGGCCCTTAGTACCACCCTTGGAGGGAATGCCAGTGTGAGCTCAACGAGCAAAACCAGGCCTGCTCTATAAACCAAAGAACAGGTCAAGAACAACAGGCATCCACCATTGACGAACTGTGGCAGTGATATATGCTTAAACCAACAAAGTGTGACTGTAGATCAAATGCTAGGATAGACCGGCGGGCTGAGTGACGAAGTGGAGTGCATTAGACAAGTTGTAGTTCTTAATGAATGTCATACTGAGCATATTAACAAAGGCCTGCTGAGCTTGAATCAACCACTCGAGACATGACCTATACAGAAATCAGACCGATTATCTATCATACTAACAGTGTTGGGGAGTAGTTAACTACAAGTAGCATAGCTACTAACTTAACTACATTTTTCAGTAGCTTGGCAGTAGCTCAGTTGCTTTTTAAACAGTGTAGCTTTTCCAGTAGCTAACTACTTTTTGCAGAAAGTAGCGGTGTAGCGCGAGCAAAAGCTACATTGCTACATTGTCAAGCCTGAGCGAATCAGCGCAATCAAGGATATTCTTCTTCTTGTTAGATTACAAACTCATTTTTTGCCATTACCGCCACCTGTTGTTTAATCACGCATCTTGCGGCTAACGGTTCACTCACGTACAGAAGTCGGTTGACACACCCATATTATGATTATATAGCAAGATACTGACGGCAGATTTGGAGGATGGAGAAACAACTAATGTTAATTACCCATGGCCTTATTTGTCCAAGTTCAATCAGTATTTTTGAGAAAATGTTCTACATGCAATTTACGTTGTTGTAGGCTATTTGTTGCACTTTTGACAGTCAGAGATATTTTAGTGTTGTGTGTAATAAAACAGTACTCTTTGAAATCGTAATTGCATTGCCTCGTTTTAAACACTAAATATTTTAATTAAAACATTCCTCAGACACTTATTCAGTTATTTATAATATACGTTGTTCAAAAAGCAAAAGTAGTTTCAATGTAGCTAGCTACTTTTTGATTGTAACTTGTAGTGTAGCTAACTACTTTTCTAAACGGGTAGCTTGACTGTAGTTAAACTACTTCAACTTATGAGTAGCTTGTAGCTTGTCAAACTACAGTTTCAAAGTAGCTTCCCCAACACTGCATACTAAATAGCACACATACAACTTGTAGGGTATTTTTGCATCATATATGAAAGCTGTTAAAAGTCTTATATGAGTTTTACTGAAAATAACTGATATTCATGTACATTGCCAAAAACTATAGATATCTTGATTTGATAAAGATTACAAAATGCTTACAGTTTTATCTTTTTATGTAGCTTGTAAGACAGCAAGATATAGGCCTACTCTCTCCTCAGAGTAGCTTAGCTTATGTTTGAAAACTCAGCTAGCTAATATTCTTTGAGTATGGCTTGCCAAAAACTGTTAATATCTAAGTAGATTTGATAAACACTGACTTCAGCATGACATGTAACTTCCTGTCTATTCTGGGAATGTCTTCGGTTTTTGTTTATTTTCTTTGTGTTAAACACTTGTAATGACGAGCTGTTTCACAGATAGCAGCTCAGAAATCAAAAAAGCCTTTACATAATTGAGATTTAATTGAAAAATTGCAGCATAGTTGACGAAGCACTCAGGGATATTATTTAACCAGCTGTGAAAATATGACTGAGGTTTCACTGAGAGGAGGAAAAATATTCATTACATATTCACACTGGCTGCCAAAAAGATCCAATTCACTTCAACTCAGTACATGTTTCACTAAAACACAAACTTGATTAGAAAGACGCTGAGTGCAGTGACATTTGGTAACATTTCTACAGCTAACATTACCACAGGAATTTACGTTCTACTAATTAATGCTCAAAATCACTAGCGGCTAATGCTAATCCAAGCAGAATGTGCTAAGATTGACTCAATTACGTCATGTACTCGTGATTATTTGGTAACATTTTCCTGTTTATGAAGTGTCCTGTTATGTCTTCACTCTGTAGTCAGATATCTACAGTACACATATACATTTGCACATAAACGGCTCCATTAAGTTCTCACTCTCACCAGCCGCCTACGACAAATCCAAGACAAGCAGGAGTTGGTGAAAGGTTGAAATCGCTGGCAAATAGACCAATCAGTGGCTGAGCCTTTGATAAGCAGCCTGACCCGGAGGCCAGACACGTCTGTGTTCGTGTGTGTGTGTGTGTGTGTGTGTGCGAGATTGACCCTAAGAGGTCTGGGCGCTCATAACTCAGATGGAGAGGGCACTGAGAAAGGGTACATGGTAGGATTTAAACTCTTCCGCCCTGACAAATGATTCTCTTATCCTACACGGCTACATACACACACACACACACGTCACACATGACATGTCTTAATCGCACTCTTTAATTATAGATTGCCGTCTGTCAGCAAAGAAACACAGATCTAAGCCTAAGCTCTGATGGATTGAGGTAAATTGTTAGTTCTTAAAGGGCCAGTTCACCCCCCAAAAGAATTCTCACTCTCACATTGTTCCAAACTCATATAATCTTCATTATTCTTAAAAAAAATTCCCCTTCATAGTATTCCTCAGATCTAATTTGCACTTCCGCATATTGGAAGAGGTGCGTTCTGCGAAAAACAAATAAAATTTTGCTCTGTTTGTCACATTTCAAATGTTTCAGAAGACTAAGCAATACAAACATATTTTTTTCAACCAAATATGTTTCCACTCAAATGTACATATTTTGAATTAATCCCAATTATGTTAGACCATGAAATAGAACACTTGAAACTTAATAGCCAAATTATTAGTCAGTAAGCAATTTTGAATGTGCCTTAATTGTATAACTTTATTCAGTTTTACACATAATCCTTTGTTTTTCTTAAAGGCTTTCTTCAATGACCTCATTTAGCAGATCATTCCCAAAAATGTAAGTGGGTGTTTCGTGTGTGTGTGTGTGTGAGCAGGACAAAGAGAAACAAGTTAGATTAATGGACGCCATCTTGTAGCCACCTCTGAGGAAACCTGTAACATGTTACTCTAATGTGGTGTAGCCAGCCAATATAAATCAAACGTCTTTGTGACATTTAAATAATAATCCGAAACATCTCTCAACGTGTAAAGGAAGAACTAACCATTTATTACGCACAATGGCTTTTAACAGAAAAGGGGGCACTCGCACAAAGAATGGTGGTTGAGTTTGACCTTCAACCTTCTCCATTTGAAATCATGTTAATGTGGATGTGTGAATAGTCTGAGGCAAACAACCTCCTCTGAATGTGTTTTCACACTTCACGGCTCAAAGCCGGACCCAGACGGAGACCTCTGGAAGTTCGTCCAGCTTTGTGAACGTGCCCTTGGTAAAAACGTTGCCTTTACGTTTGTGTGCCGAATAAAGAAAAGAGAGTCTGAGAAATCTGTTTCTGAGAAACAAAAAAAGAATACACTAAGGAAGTTTTCCAGAGCTCATTTTAATGGAGTAATCAGGCGACAGCTCCAACAGGAACAGGCTTCACAGATATCCAATGGCAATAAAGTCCATGGGTCCAGAGCTCAGAGCATTCGTCATTTATGTGTAGAAACACAAGAGAAAAATGCCAAAGCCTTTAATCCAACCATTATCACAGAGAGAGAGAGACCTGAAAAGACTCTTAAATCCATCCTTAACTAAAACAGAGTTTGACCGACTTGCCAGAATTTCCTTGTAAACGATGTTGAAAAGTCCCTAATAAATAAACTTCATTTGGAGTTTCCTTTTGTTTTAGACAATGACTGCGTTTACATGCAGCCAATAACCCATTCAAAACCGGGATATTAGCAATAACCCGGTCACGAAACGGCCATGTAAACACCAGCAAAAACCCGAAAAATGCTCATATCCCAGATTTTAAAAACCTGGATATTATACCTGGGGTACCCCTTTCTAACCCAAATTTTTGGTCATGTAAACGCGTATCGGCATATCCCCATAGTGATTTGTGTTCTGCGCATGTCCTATTCGCAAGGAATCTTGGTCTTTTGAGTAGAGAAACTTCTCGGCGCATACAAAAATCCGCGCGCAGTATACCCGGAAGTAAACATGGTGAGACACAGCACAGCATACTTTGAGCGAGGTCAGTAACGTTACCAGCATCACAGCGCAAACTAAGGCGATCACTATCTGCCCCGAACTATTCATTATTCGCATGCTGCTGCTGCTGTTGTCTTTGGATACAGGAAGAAAATCGGAAATGACGCAATTGCGTCTAAAGGTTATCCGTACGTCAAGACGCTAACTGCGTGTCGCCGTTTACATCGGGATATTGCAGTTCCATGTATCCTGGAGAAACTCTCTTAGCTCACAGCATGTAAACGGGTTATCCCTAATGTTTCAGAAACCCGAAAAGTGACCTTAACCCGACCATAACCCGAAAATTGGCTGCATGTAAACATAGTCAGTGTCTATTTAACCCAATGAACTATTTTTGAATGAATCAGTTTTGCAAAGCTTCAGATCCAGGCAAAAATGTACAGGTCACATTGTAAACGTGATAAACCGCATATCGTTTCCATCACCGTTTGGTGCTACAGTATTTACATGAATCATTCAGCACAATATTGTTAACATTTGTTATCTCGGTTACTTGCAGATACATTAATGAAGCTAAGAGACAAGCTAAGAGTAAAACGCAGCTAGAAGCTAAAGTTAACGTTTTCTAATGTTAGGCTAACGTTAGCAATTTTAAAGATAACGTTCAAATACGTTGTTGACTTAACTTAGAACAGATGTAGACATCCTTGTTTAATTTATACACATTTAGTTGGTGTTGTGGTCACACTATAACTTAATCCAGAACAGACACTTATCTCGGTTGACATGTGGCTTGGGAAAGGGTAAAAAATACACACCATCACCCTGCCTCTCGGGAACCTATTGTCGAGAAGCCGTATGTACCCCATGCACACCATTTGACCATTTTAAACTTAAAAAGACAGGAAAAAACGAATGAAAACTGACTAACTGAGAATGTCAGAGTGTATTAGGTTGGCTGCGCACTGTGATTGGCTCATCGTGTTTGAGGGTGTGGCTTAGCCATAGGTCAATTGTGAATATCTGTTGTTGTAATGATGTTTAGATAATTTCTCTAATCAGTGAAATGTCATCATCAGCAACAACTGAAATTTCTCTCATTAAAATGTAGAACCTGGGGTGCGATTTCCCGAAAGTATCGATTAGCCAACTATGGTCGCAAGTTCCGTCGTTATCAGCATAGTTGAACGATTCGGTGTTTCCCGAAACTATCGTTCCAACAAACATTCGCAAACAACATCGCAAAGTTGTGTGGTTTGAACGACAGCTCTCGACCTGTGGTTAGAGGCATCGTTTCTATATTGCATCACATTTGGAGGTAATAAATCCTTATCTTGAGCAAAATGAGCAAGCTGACATTCAGTACAACCGGTGCATTTTATTTAGAATACATACAAATGTAATTTACGTCTTTTAGTTTGTCAAAAGATTTGAAGTAACGTGTTTGAAAAGTGCGCATGTGCGAACGTGCTCCACTATGTAAGAACGAGCCAAATGTTGAGTCTGGTAATAAAGCAAAACAACTGAGAACAATTAGAAATAGTCCTCAGATGACATGTCTGTAATTTAAATAAAACAAATTTAGCGTTAATTGGATCTCAAACAGTTTCATTAAAAGTAGTTATTACTCCGCCACGTGCGAAACCAACGTGGTTGAACGATACTTTGCGACAGTGGGTTTCCGGAAACAGTCGTGACTAGCTAGTTGACTTTTCCAGCGATGCATCATACTATGATAGTGAATCAGCGAACTACGTCGTTGTACGGGAAGCGTGTCCCTGGTCTGGATCTGGCTCGTGATGTGTCTAGTTTTGGTCTGGTCTCAACTCCTGCTCTACTTTAAGGCATTGTGGAGCATTTAGGTTTCCAGATGCAGGAAATTGAAGATGATTCATCAAAGTCGAGTAGCACAGATTGCGGGCCAGCTTTACTGAATTTGGCTGCTGTTTGTGAGTGGCTTGACGCATGCATTGGGCAGCTGTTCATATGTCATGACCTTGGCAGTAATCGCAGATGTGAATTTGTAACAGCTAACTGTTTCGGTGATTAAAATCTAAATGTTTAAACAGGCGGACACATTTGTTTCTGCACAAGAACAACCAGAAATATTTTATGACTTCATCCAACATTTGCAGAGGAAATCTAGATGGAAAATTAGTATGCAAAACTTGCAATGTTCAGACGGTTGCTAAGGTGTTGTTAGGGTGTTGCTAAGCCATTTCTAGGGTGTTATGTGTGGTTGCTACGCAGCTAGTATGGTGTTTTGAGTTTTGTCATGATGATAATAAACTCATTACTGGTTTCATCCTCAAGTCTCAATGACGTTCTGAACCTTAGAAATGTGTAGGGTCCCTTTTCAATGTTGGCCTATGGGATTTTTCCACCCAGGTTTACTTCTGTCAAATGAAAATCAGTTTTAAGTGGAAGAAGACACTTATTTACATCAGATTAAGAGATTGAGATAAAGGGGTTGAGATAAAAGGAGTGTTAAAGTATCTCTTTTTCACGAATAGATAATATTAACCCTATCATTACATTTTTAGATAAGCAAACACACCGCACTGGCCAAACCTCTTCTTACACACACATCACTTTATGCCTGAAAAAATCAAATCATCCATGTCTCAACGGAAAACTGACATTCTGTGTAGATGGCAGAGATTGTTGGCGCCAGATCTGAGATCTGAGATAAATCTCCATCTGATAGCAGCTCTCTATCTATTGTTACGATACATGACTGTTTATTATTGCTTCTGTTGTAAAGATAACTAAAGATGTCGCTCTTACTAAACACATGGATCAGTGTCCTCTAAACATCTTCATTCATAACGTCAACATCAGACATGTTCTGGACAATATTTTCTCCAGAATATCCATTAGGAACATCTAGTATACATTTAACAAATATGTTTATATAAAGAAAAAATAAGAGATAGTTAAATGTTACAGGAATAACAAACCAAGAGTTGATAGCAACCAGGTATGAACAATAAAAACATATTTACCTTAAAGAAATCAACTAACAGTTGTTGGTTTTCCATATTGTGTAGCCAATCAGCAATAAATGGCATGTCCACTTATGAGGGGGGAGGGGCCTGTGCTACAGACTGTGTTCATGAATTTGGGGGCGGGGCTATCAAGATAGGAGCGTGATCCTTTTGGGCAAAGGCGTTTTTGGGGGTAAATTCAAATATCCACAGCATTTCTCAGAAGTCATCTTAAATGCTTGTAATCAGACTACAGTTACTTTTCTATTGATTACATGGTTGTTATTCATACAAGGGTGGTAAGATTTTTTTTTGTTTTTAAAAGAAGTCTCTTCTGTTCACCAAGCCTGCAATTTTTTGATAAAAATAAACAAAAAACAGTAATATTGTGAAATATTACGACAATTTAAAATGTCTTTTTTATGTTAATATATATTAAAATGTAATTTATTCCTCTGAAAAAAAGCTGAATTTTCAGCATCATTACTCCAGTCTTCAGTGTCACATGATCCTTCACAAATCACTCTAATATGATGATTTTATGCTCCAAAAACATGTATGATTATTATCCATGTTGAAAACAGTTTTTTACATTTTTATTTCAGGATTCTTTGATGAATAGAAAGTTCAAAGAACAGCATTTATTTAATTAGAATCTTTTATAACATTATAAATGTCTTTACTGTAACTTTTGATCAATGTAACTCATCCTTGATAAATAGAAGTATTGATTTCTTATTTATTTCCCCCAAAATAAAATACAAATTCTTACTGACCCCAAACTTTTTAAAGGGTAGTGTTTAATGTAACAAAAGCTTTCCATTTCAGATAAAAGCTGTTCTTTTGAATTTTCTATTCATCAAAGAATCCTGAAATAAAAATGTAAAAAACTGTTTTCAACATGGATAATAATCATACATGTTTTTGGAGCATAAAATCATCATATTAGAGTGATTTGTGAAGGATCACTGAGTCTGATTAATACCTGAAAATCAGTGTAATGTAATGGATTACATTACTAACTTTAGGAATCATTAACACATTACAATGGTACAAGCTTCCTTTTACAGTCCAGTTACCCATGTTAAATACTATGTACTTATTTTAGTAACTACAAATTACTGGGTAATAACTAGAACTAACCACTGAACCTACCCTTAAACTCTACCCCTGTTCCATGTACTTACCTTTATATTAGCCAGTACTTTCTAGGTAAGTACACTGTAAGTACTGTACTGTAAAAGGAAGCGTTACCATTACAAATTTGTAAGTAATCAACACAGCACTGCATATTTGTGTATAAACATCTTAAAAAGATCAAATAACCAACAGTTACCAATATGCCAACCAACTGAGAATGTTTTAGTAGCATACTGCAGATTAGCAAATTCATTAAATTTTGTACACACTGAAAACCTACACACTCAAGTAGCTAAGCTTGTCCTGCACTTTACCTTGACCGCCTGTTTGACACAAGCTCATATTCTTCTAACGCACCGATTATGGCTTTGCAGTAGTCTCATATGTAAATATTTGCTCCCCAAAACGGTCATTCAGCGGTGGGTTATGAATCACAAAACTCGTTAAGAGGAAGAGTAAATAAACAGAAGAGAGACCAGGTGGAGGAATGTGTGTGTGCGAGCGCAAAAGAGCCTATATTTCAGTCACCACACCAGGACTGCTGTACCAACACACCCTCACCCAACTACCTGAGAGTATTTTTCTTGTTCGGGGCAGTAAAATGTGTCTGGGAGGAAGTCATTAAGATGATGTGTTATCTGAGCTCCAGATGAGTTTGGAGTGTTTATTCCCTGCTAGTTTAACTGAGCGTCTGATTGCATCTACACATATGCAGGCTTTGTTGCCTTGAGATATTTTATATCCTCTGCAAAAACATTTCCTAAATTATGATCCTTTTATCACCAACACCAACAAACTTCTAGGTGACCCCATGACCCCCTGTTGTGGTTGTTTGCTCTCTGTAAGTGCTTCTTGAATGTGCTTAGAACATTTAAACCGCAGAGTAAGATCTCTAGGAGTTCTTCTTTAACAAATCCTATACAAAAGCTATGAGACCCTTCACCCCGCGAGTTGGCAGATAAAGCCATCTTGACAGAGGTCAGGGTAGTGTTAAGGCAAACCACAATCCCTCAAATGTGTTTGTTGGTGTGACAAAAAACAAACATTTACTGAACACAAAAGCCACTTCATATCGAAGACAGCTGCTGTGAAGAGTTTACAAAGGCTTTGGGAGAGCATGGTGGTCTGGGAGGCATCTATCTCTCTCTTTCCGCTTTATCTCATATTGATCAGGATCACCTTGTTATTTCATCCACCAGTCAGTTGTTCGTCAGTCCTGGGTGTGATTACCTCATTGCATTAGCTCAAATAGCCGATTTAAGCTGGAAAATACAGATAGCACAAGCAAGTCTACAAGGTTTCCAGTTGGTCGTTTGCAGCTATTAGCTGACTAAGGTGGTTGATCTGCTAGACTAGCAGTTGGTAGGTCTGAAGTGAACCTAGTGGACCATCTTGGTCAAGTTTATTAAAGCTACACTGTGTAACTCTTTTAGTTTATTCTTAGCTAAAAACACTTAGTTCTTTTCAAAAATATATGTGCTCATTCATGTATATTTACTTTGTTCAAGTAATAAAGTATTCTCGTGAGTGTATAATATGCCATTGAAAATACATACGGGTAAGGGGTTCTAATGTCGGTCGCCATGTTGCCCCTGCATCTTGAAAGTACATTAGCCAAAGAGGGACATACCCGTTAATTCAAGCTTCGCCTTTCGCGTTTACGTTTGAGTTAACACTCATGGACGAGGTCGAACTGGAAGCACATGTTAATCTTGGACTACATTGGCCACCGTAGAAGTTAAAACGAAATCGGAATTGAGAGGAACAGAAACTAATATTCACTGGATGGTTTTATACCTTTTCACCACTAGATGGGGGTAAAAATCACACAGTGTCAGCTTTAAAGATGCTAGAACACCTTGGCTAAGCTTATAGGGTCCTTGTCCCAAATGGCACACTTCATGTGGACTAACCTTTTGTAGTATCTTAATTTGCCATTTTATGATTAAGAAGGATGTTCAGGATTAAAGGTGCAATACCTAAGATTTCTGCATTCAAATATCCCAAAATCACAAGGCCCGTGTTATATATTTAGTTAAGATGATAACTTACAATATTCCAAATATTTCAAACAATGTTTAAAGTCGCGAGAAAATTGAGATTTTAACCAAGGAAACGGGGCGTGTGAGCAGGGGTGAGCTGAGAGTCGCCAGTCAATCACGTCATATCTGCGTTACCTCGGTTTCCGCTTCGTACTACTTGTAGTCCTGGACAAATGCGGAAGTTGTAGTTGTGCGTTAGCGTCTATCAAGCAACAAACGTCAGCTTGTTTCGCGTATTTGTAATGGAATGGTGCACATTCTGGTGCATTATTCTTTTCAATTATTCTTCGGAATGTGAACTGTTGGCTGTAAAGGGGGTCGCATCATCGGACGAGAAGAGCCGCGCCACGTCTAGGACAAAGTCCAGTATCGCACACCGGACGCGCACTTTCTCATCAGTATATGGCCAGCAATATTGTAATGTTTAATGACATGAAAGGAAGATAATGTCTGTTCTATGTTATGATTGTACTGTACAATTAAATACAATCGTTGCTGAGTCTGCAGTCTGAAAACTTTACCTCAGAACATCCGTTAACTGAATGAATTGAGAATATCACCTGAAAAATCTAATAACATCAGCAATTGTCATTCAAGCAGCTGATTTCTGTAAATGAATGCAAAACTAAATGCATATTGCAGCATAGGGCGAAGTCAGGATACATTAGCAACGATTTGACTTCAAACCCTCTCCACCATAGCTTCGTCCAGTGACTCGTACAGTAACATCTGTGATAACTAATTTACTTTTTAAACCTGACTTTTCTTGCGGCTATTTCAGTTTAATGAAAAACAAGCATGTCATTAAACGCAACATTTATAGAAATCAAACTTTACCTCATCCATGACAACTAATTTTCGATTCCCGTCTGACTGATTTATCCACGGTGGAGTTGAAAACAACAGTTCCCATCATTCCGCGTTCCTCCACGTCCGTCATCAAGCAAAGCCGTTGTTGTTGTTTTGAATGTAGCGCCCTCTAGTGACATGCCAATCTTAGGTATTGTAGCTTTAAGGGCCCTATTTTAACGATCTGAAACGCAAGTGACAAAGCGCAAAGCGCAAGTAACTTTGTGGGCGGATCCTGGCGCTGTTGCTATTTTCCTGGCGGGATAAATGCCTCTTGCGCCTGGCGCAAATCTAAAAGGGGTTGGTCTGGAGTAGCTTCATTATTCATAGGTGTGGTTTGGGCGTAACGGAAATAAACCAATAAGAGCGTCATATCACATTCCCTTTAAGAGCATGATGAACGAGGTGCGCTTGTTCTATGGCGCAATTCTATTTTAACGGCGCATTTATCAGGCGCGCTTCAGCATCGGTTCACATCCGAGGAGATCGATGTTCTCGTCAGGGCCGTAAAAGAAAGAGAAGGGACATTGGGGATGGGACAAACCCACCCAAATTAGCTTCGGTTAAACATGCATATAATAATTTGGGTAAATGTGTAAGCTTTATGCCTATTTTTCCCATCGTCATGGACACAACAATGATTTCCCTTATGTTTATATATTTTTCCTTATAATAATGTATCATTTGCAAAAAGTAAAATGCATCTGTGTTGATGAGAGAATCATCTACAGTGTATGTGCGTTGTTCACACTCTGTATTATGGCCAAGCATGCTGCGCTTAAAATAGCATCTGAATGTATGCAACGTGCCACTGACTTTAGACCAGGTTTTTTCTGGTCATTGGCGCAATTGTTTTCTGGAAGTGTAAAATAGCACGAGGGATTGTTTAAGCCGACACACGCCTCCTTTTTGTGCCAATCCGCGCCAGGGAGCGCAACTTCATTTCCTAGTTTACCGACGTGCGTCTTTGCGAGTGCAAAATAGGAATGATAAATGAGTCAGTGTATAAAGTCATTTGCGCCGGGTGCAAGATAGAGCCCTAAGTCTCCATGGGGTTATTGTACAGTATTGCACTAATGCCTGTGCAATTCCAGCAATCCTGATCATTACAATTGCACTGTCGATATGGATCTTAATAAACTTGGGTAGTGTGTATGTAGACCAGGGGTCTCAAACTCAACTAACTGGGGGCCGCTGGAGGTAGACTCCAGAGGTACAGTCAGGCTCAGCTAATTCAGAGCATTCCACAGAAATAGTATTCAAGTATTCCAAAAAGAAGTACAACTTTTCCAATCTTCTCAATTTTTATTATTAACGTTTCTTCTGAAACTAACGTTGCTTCTTTTCTGTACACGATTGGTTCTTCATGAGCTGTCCTTCTGACAGTTGAAGTTCATTTTACAAACTTTCTTTGTCTTTTCCTTATAACACATCTTTGTGATACTTATATTTGCTCATGTCCTTTTTTATTTGCTTTATACAACACATTAATGATATTAAGTGTTTTTTAGAAGGCACATTTTCTTTTATTATTCTTAAAAAAATTTTTATTTTTTTATTTTTGAAATACAAATATTTGCCGTCATGTCTGCCTGTCTTATTGAATTCTTTCTACACATGTATAGTGTCTCAGGCAAATTACTGACTTTGCACAAATCAAAGCAAACCTTCTTCTCAACCTGTTGGACACAAGCTCAAAATGATTATTCTCACATTGTTTTAGAGCAGGGGTCTCCAACACCTGTCGCTCGTGAGCTACCAGTAGCTTGTAGCCTGATTGGTGGTACATGTATCGCGCTCACATATTTTGCGCGCTCAAGTTCGTTATTTCAAATGTTGGCGCGCTCGTAATTGAAGGGACGCGCTCAGTTTTTCCAGGTGCAGTATATTTGTACTTCGCGGTTGTCTGCGACAACTATTGACAACAAACCCACTGTAAGCTGTCCCGAGACTGTCTATGTCAGCCCATAAGGGATTAAAATAAAATAAAAAACGTGGCACACACAACGCCGGGCCGCACTAACATTAAACTTTTATGTCAAGTAGGGGGCCACAAAATATCTCAGGTCCGCGGGCCGCGAGTTTGAGACCACTGATGTAGACTGTACACATTTTACACATTGGAATGTTGTTGCTGTTCACGCTCAGGGACTATTTTTTCCAGCGGAAGGTAGGCTTTTAGTGATTTTACTTTCAAGAAAGTTGCACTAATATTGTTTTTTACTTTAATATTGTGTGGCAACCGTTTTATAAATATTGTGCATATAATACACTTTAATATTGTGTGGCAACCGTTTTATAAATATTGTGCATATAATACACTTTAATATTGTGTGGCAACCGTTTTATAACTCCGCTTCGCGTCGTGCCTAACAGACGCCTTTCAGCCGTTACTTGTTACGATACAGCACAGCCTTTGAATAAAGTGTCATCAGCATGTGTTAGTGGTAAACAAATAGAGCCAGATGAATCGTTCTTTGGCAATTGTGGTTTTATGTTCACTGAAAAAGAGGAGAATATGGACATGGTCATAGCTAAAGAAAAGAGCCTTGGCATGGCAATTTTGCTAATGGAGCTTGAGCTTAAGTTTTAGCACCATGTCGCGTCGATAAATGCGCCATTTCATGTTGCATTTTTATTGGCTAGTCAGCAGACGTAGGTCATAGCAGCAAACGCACTGTGAGATGATCATGCTAAAATTCGGACCCTGTCAGGAAATTATCACAGGCTATCTTTGGTCACAAGACGTCTTTCAACCTCTCTCACTGTATGACGCAGGACCACCGTTCAGGAGTAATGACCACAAAAATGATCGAATCGGTTGTCTCTTCGTCTAGGAAAGCCCCTAAAACCGAGCATAAAGTGTCAGTGTTGGAGCAGAACAGCAAGTACTGAAGGTGGCATTTGGGAGCAACTATAATCAACAGACCAACTGTTTTGAACTGTGCCATTCTCACTTCTCCTCTCCATCCCCCCTTTCTTTTTCAGTTTCATTCCTTGTCGTCTTCTCAGTTGAAGCATTCCTGCAGATTTAATGACACTTGTCGTGAGACAGTGGGTCAGGGAGGGTTGGAAGGACATGTTGTGATGAAAGTCAGGATTGAGAGAGACAGGGGGATGGGGTCAGTGGTCAATCTACCTCTGCACTCTGGCCTCTGTCACCCCCTTCTCCACGCCGTTGAGTTTATCTGTCAGCAGATGGCTAACCCACCCGCATACTGTTGATTCAGGCAAAGACACAAAACAAACAGAGAATTCACCTCGGGCTTAGACCTGCTCACCCGTATCCAAGACTGAATGTGCCATTCACCTAAATCTCCCAAAGGGCACCCTATAGCGTCCCGCCATGTCCACGCTTTGGTGACATATTGTCGCATGAACTTCTAGGCAGTAGACCTAATGTTACACACCAATTTGGTATTTATTGGGGTGGTTTGGGGGGATTGTGAGAATCCTTTTGAACACCCTGTAGTCTTGTGGACTTTTCAGATACACAACAACTGCCATAAGTATTCAAGTCCGCATTTAAGAGCTTTAATTTGGAAAAGGGTCAACATCTCTCTGGTCCTATTCCAAATGCTGGACTTGTCGTGTTCTTCTTGATACTGATGTGTTGTTATGCTGTTCAATCTTTCTCCTGGAGGGCCACTTTCCTGTGCAGTTTAGCTCCAACACACTGGCCTGGAAGTTTCTCAGTGATCCTAAAGACCCTGATTAGCTGGTTCAGATGTGTTTAATTAGGGCTGGGGCTAAACTCTGCTGGATGGTGGGCCTCTAGTTACAGGATAAGGCACCCCTGATGTAATGCATATACTGTCTGCAAAAAGATACATCTAGGTTGTGTAGAGACACCCCTTGAACCATGCATGGATGTGCTTACAAGAAGGCCAAGAAACCACATACCAATTAAAACTTTAGAATAATATGTCCATAATAGCAATTTTTAGTAGACAAATTGATTCTTTGAGACCATTTATTTAAGTGAACCAGGTAGAACCCATACACTGATCAACTGGTCGTTCAAAGAGCATTTGCGTATCCATTCAGCACTGAAAACACAAGTTACTTAAAGTTCTGGCTTAGGACATGCCTGACAGTCCCTCCGAATTAGAAAATAAACCAATATCCAGAGTTCAAAAAAGATGGACATTTTATTCCAGTAACTCAAAAAGTTCACTGAACTGAGACATATGCTGAGAGTGATGAGCTGGAGATACTGCGCATGCGTGATAGCACCGTCTCTGGACAAACTTCTTTCGGCCGACTGATTCCTGTGTGCTGATACATGAGCACGCAGTACGGGTGAACCCAGGACTTAAATGGGGAGGCGGAATGCATTTTATATATTAAAAACATAGGCGTTAGCACATCGCCTGTAGGCTGCAGCAGGGTTCGACTGCAAGAACAGTAGATGGAAGAAACTGTAAAGATGATTATCAAATGCAGTTATTATTTAACTGAAGTTATGCATCCAATGCCTTGATTTAAAGTGTTTTATTTACGAACGAATAAATAAAATCGTCATTACATGATGCGTAAAAGACTGGTGAACAATTTTAAACAAGTTCATTGAACAGAAGACTGTCAGAAAGAACGGGATTGAGAAAGAGCAAACTCCCCATCATCTAAATAATAACCGGGCTTTTATTTTCCTAAATCGTCACCTGCACCGGCTTGTATTTGAGACAGGCGTCTATGTGAGACTGGCCTTTATAATTTAGTGTTGAGATGTTGTGCATTGAGTCACTAATCTCTAAAAATGTCCAAATGCTGTACGTGAAACTGCGGTCTTCCAACCTTCTACTATCGTGTCATTTGATTTGATTAAGAGAGAGCAAGACCGCGTGCCCGGCCAGGGCACCGATCAAAATAGGCTTTGGCAGGACAAAAATGTGCTTTGGCAGCCTTCAGAAAATGGGACAATCTGACGGTTTTAGAAGATTAACAACCCAAAACTAAAAAACAGAGCCTCTTTTTGAGACCGGCTTTTATTTACCCAAACCTGCAGCCACACCAAGTGTGTAAAAGAGACAGGTGTCTATTTGGGATTTGGTTATTATTTGAAGTTTTACGGTATCCACACTCTACAACCAAATCCTAAAGTTCTAGGGCCATTTGAGTATGATAAACAGGATGTGGCAGATACAAAAATGAAGAATCAGCTCTCTTGTGACCAGAGCATTGCCAGAGAAGTGTATCATGGAAACATTAACCTGATGGGCACAGCCAAGGTCACCATTAGCAGCTATTTTAGGGCTAACTTTATCTCTGTCATAGTTGCACACACCAGGGATTAATCAGGACTAATCTGGCCTTGGATGGAAGAAAAAGGAGCACGCTTGTTTTTAGATGCAGGGGAAGGATTGGGGAATTATTGCTTCCTGGGTCGGTTATGTGCAAGACCAATGAGGAGCCTTTGTTTGAATGAGTGCCAAGTTATCTACTATGGTGAAATAAATGCCTAAAATGATATCTGGACTTTTGGATGTCCATGTTTAGCAGAAATAGCTTGTAAATGGACCAATACTCTAAGGATGCATAACTCATGTTTACTGACTGCAGAGAAAATCAATTAGAGTGGATTACCTAGATGGATAGTAGTTTACCTCACACAGAGTTCAAATATGCTAACGTCTACATCTCCTTTAGGATTCTGTTCAGCTCCAGAACAATTGTGGGGAACAAGAAATCTCACTCAAAAGGCATGCAAATAGCTGAGTAAGGAATTTAGTAGGAAAAAATGCTCCATCTTTCTCCAGTGTCCTATTTCCCAAATGTGTTTCACATGAGATGTACAGGATGTGTTCAGACCCTTATTCATCGTCTGAAATCGTTTAAAGCCATTTGAACAGTTTGCACTGAAACTGTCTTTTGGACCCTGAACCGTTTGGTAAGGAATTTTGTAGTAAGGAAAAAATGATAGAAAACAAATTTTTTGTTGAACTAATACTTTAAAGGCAAGAATACGTCTGAAGTAAACGTTGACGTAATTTAAAAGTGCAGACAGGAACTATGGTAGTATGTCCTGGTGAGCCTTTCAGTGTTTCTCTTGTTGGTTTTGCTTTGTTCAGTTTCCAATGAAGCAACCACTTCACCATCTGCTCCTGCATTCAGAGGAACTTGAGCCCTGAAGTCCGACCCTAGAGCCTGGGATGTGGGGTCGAAGAGGACGTTGCTGGACAATGGTTCAGCCAAATGACCTCCTCTCACTTCAAAAACAGCCACAGCCTAATGGCCTCACCTCTATTACTAGAGGAAAAAGCCCTCGCCAGTGCTTGTTCATCAAACCGTATCCAAGACACACAGGAAAATTCAAAAGGACAAATTAGAGGAATGCATGCAAACAATGGCGAATAAAAAAAATGTTTATACAAATTAGCGAAAACAGTCTCACTGGAGACACATTTGAACGATACCTCAGAAGATACAGCGGGTCTACAGACAGAGACAAAAGAAGTGTGGGAGAGGCAGATGTACAATAGATTGTTTAAAAAAACAGTTCCTTCTTAAATTTGCTGGCATGATCTGCTTCGCCTAATGAGAACACAATCGAATCAGTCCGAATGGAGGAGAACAAATAGTCTTTATCTCAATCTGTTACTGAACATCTGTTTGGAACAGAGTTGGGGAGGCTAAACACTAAAAGTTGCTCAACTATAGTCAAGTCGGCCTTTTAAAAATAAGTGATTCTTCAACTATGGTACTCTTTGAGCTAGACAGTCTCAGAAAATAAAAATATTTTCTACAAACAGTTTTTTAGTATCAGTTGGTTTCTCAATCTGTCTAGAAACCTTCCCTTAGTTGGGTGCGATGATTTGTATTGAATAATATATATATATATATTTTGGCATTTTTATCTGACAGCCCAAGAAAACGCCCAAGTTCTCTTATTTACCAACAATATTGTAGCAATAATAAATAATAAAATATTTCTTACTACCTTAACTTAATTAATTGTATGTTTTTTTTGTTTTTACATTAACGTTTTAGTATTATAGCCCAAAATAATTTGCTGTTTAGCACGAACAATGTCATTTCCACCACAACCTGTCTTTACCACCACAATGAACACCGTGGTGGAAATGACTGTGGCGGAAATGACATTTCCCCCTTTTCCTCTAAAATATCATGCTATGTTAGCCTGTTAATATTAGTTTTACAGTTAGCATTTAATATACACAAATTACACATTATTAAATTAATTTTATCCAGTTATTTTTACGTCGATGTGAAATATGAGCCGTTTGGAAATGACGGCCTATAAACATATTCTCAGTTTTAGTCATATTTACCTTGATTTTTCTTCTTTTCATTACCCCTAAAGAGGTCACCCTTTCACCCAGTCATGTGTTCACTGTGGAGTTTCTATTGCTATGGTTACTAAGTATTCAAACCTAAAACAATGATCCCAGGATTCTATTTTGTACAGTGTGGCGGAAATGACAGTGAACCCAAGGGACAAGGGTTCTACTTATGAAAAATATAAGAAAATGTGAATAAATATTGCAATATATAATATGTAAATGACATATGAAATAATGACATTATTTTATAATTTGTACTTAAAATCTACATTATTTAAATATTTAATTTAGAATTAAGCGAGGTTGAAGGTACAAAGTCTGGCTTGGGGACAGGGGGAAAACAGTAAAAATCATGCATAAAAGGCCTCATATTATATAATAAAAAGAATGATTGAACCATGATACATTTTTTATAAGTTCCCCTTAGGGTGAAGTAAGTCTGACAAAAGTACCATAGTTAAAGAATCACCCTTAAATAAATAAGATGCGTACAACAATGTAAAACCGTTAAATATATAACTTAACATATGAGAGAAAATTCAAAACAATGAGAGTTGACCTTAATTAGACAAGAAGAGTGTGAGTTTTACAGTTGCATTGACCATATGGGATCCATTTCAAAGCAACCTCAATCAGACGTAAATCACTCCGGCTGTCGGATCAGAGAGTGGATCATGTTTTCAGTGTTTTCTCAGAAACGGCAGGTGTTGAGAGGGTCACACTTTAACGATGCTTATAAATGCCCATTACACTAAAAATGGATTGAGAACCAACCAGCATCAGTTAAATTACCAACAGACCCAGAAAAGTTTAAACAGTGTTCAACATAGAAAAATACTCTAGGCAGGAGCAGAATGATTACATCTAAACTCAACCAGAGTAATTTGACAGCATCATTCGTCAGCATTTTGCAGTCAATAACATCTCTTCTTCAGAATTTATAAATCAACTAAAAAACACAACAGACATGGCTTGATTGACAATTTGATGCTGCAATTGCACCTCAGTGTTCTGTTCAAACAAATCCAACGCCTTAAACATCCTTTCATACCTCAAGCGCAATCATTGTCCGTAATTACGCATGTAATGTGACTAAGGGAAAACGACTGAAACACACCACTTGTCGCTTGATGCGGAGAGGAAGAGAGCTGTAATGAGAGTTCTGCTGTAATGAACCTGCGCCTGCTTCCAATCGCAGCTTCTTGGCTGAGAGGGAGGAAGTTTGTCCTCTCTGATTAGATCCCAGAAATGTGCTTTTAATGTGTCAGTCCTCCATTTCAGCACTGAGAGGGGAACGTAATGCTCCGTAATGAGCCTCATTTTTCTTAGCTTGATAAAGGGAGGACAGACAAAGCACTTCAGTGCAGAGATCCTGCAGAGCACAAATAAGGCTACGTCTAGGGTTGGGTATTGAGAATCGAGTATCGATTGGAACCGGGACTAACTTTGAGTTTTTCCCGGAATCGTTCAAAAGTTAAAATTTCGATTCCTAGTTTCACATGATTCACAGTCCGCTGAACCGTAAGAAGAAACAACACCACTGAACAACACCAACGAAGAAGCGTCTACCGGTAGTGTTGGCATAACCGCCAAGGCTAACATGAGTAGCTTACTGTCGACGGTCCAAAGTGTGGCTTCACTTTTCTAAAAATAACGAAATCTCGGCAAAATGCAAAATTTGTGACAAAAGGAGTATTTGTGACAGAAGGAGTATTTCCTTCAGAAAGACCGTTTTTGACCCTGCCTCTTAAAAGAATCGAGAATCGAGAATCGTTCAGGAACCGGAATCGAAACAAGGAATTGGAAATCGGAATCAGAATCGGTCAAATTTAAACGATACCCAACCCTAGCTACGTCCACATTAATCCGGATACATTTGAAAACGGGGTTTTCGTTTAAAAACGCTCTCCGTCCACACTAGCGTTTCAGGCGTTTTCCGACGTTTCAGTGTGGATGAGAACTTCTAAATTCACTTGATGATATGATACAGATGGGAAAATAAATAATAATGTTATCGCACAATAACAGGATAATTTTATTTAGCAAAATATCTCACCATCACTAATGCATCCAGGTCGCATTCAGTCACCATATGTTTCGGTCTAAAACACGACTCCTCTCCTGTTTTGCCGCAGGACAGCAAATGTGAGTAGCCTACATTATCTGTTATCTTTGCAGTACTGTGCTATGAAGAATAGCACATATTAAGTAACATAGAAAGTAACATGTTTTAGCAATAGTGTAAAAATGAATAACACAACAGGCACAATACTGATAAACATGAATATCTATTGGTACTAAATGGATCACATGACTAAACTTACGTCATCGTTTTGAAACACCTCCGGTTTCACTGTCCACACTACAACTCGAAAACGGCGTTTTCACATTTATCCACTTTGGAGAGCGTTTTCCAAACGATACGTTTTTGTTGACTTAAAACACCGTCTCAGTGTGGACGGAAGGCCAAAACAGAGAGAAAAATATACGTTTTCAAATGAAAACGTATTAGTGTGTGGACATGGCCTAAGTTTAATTGGAAGTTTTCGGACCCATTATTAGATTATTAGCTACATTTAGAAAGAATTAGGGATGTCCCCGATCCGATCACGCGATCGGAAATTCGGGCTCGATCCTGTGGTTTCAGACTCGATCAGAACTCGGATGTTACCTCCCAATCTGGACTCGCACAGAGTGGCCTGTGAAACACTGGCTGTGTGGCGGCATCTTAGTTGCGCGGCGTGTCCATTTTTATTTCGGCTCCCATGTTAACTTGTTAGAGCTTGCGTCTGCAACTTAACCCGTTAACAGAGCTTGCAGAGCCTGAGTGACGCGCGCGCCTCAGGCGTGCTCGAGCCGCGCAGAAAACGCGTGCATGCTAGAAATAGAACCGCCACCTATTTTTCACGCGACGCACAAGTGTTGGAAGCGTTTCCAGGCAAAATAGAATAGGAAAAGATGCTGCTATGTTATTTTGTACACAAATACATATTAATAAATTAAATGTTGATGGTTGAAAGTCTAGGTTTTGACAAATTCTGATATAAATATAATTTATAAATATAAATAAATATCAATTTTCAAATATTGCACTTGTCAATACAGAACAAAATATTCTGTGGTCTATTTTGCTGTCAGTACTCCTGATAGTGTCTTTATCAGTATATTTATGCTTAACCAGTGTTGGGGAGTAGTTAACTACAAGTAGCGTAGCTACTAACTTAACTACATTTTTCAGTAGCTTGGCAGTAGCTCAGTTGCTTTTTAAACAGTGTAGCTTTTCCAGTAGCTAACTACTTTTTGCAGCAAGTAGCGGCGTAGAGCGAGCAAAAGCTACATTGCTACATTGTCGAGCCTGCGCGAATTAGCGCGAATGCAAGGATATTCTTGTTAGATTACAAACTCATTTTCTGCCATTACCGCCACCTGTTGTTTAATCACGCATCTTGCGGCTAACGGTTCACTGACGTACAGGAAGTGGGTTGACACACCCATATTATGATTATATAGCAAGACGTGACGGCAGATTTGGAGGATTGGAGAAACAACTAACGTTAATTACCCATGGCCTCATTTGTCCAAGTTCAATCAGTATTTTTGAGAAAATGTTCTATATGCAATTTACGTTGGATGTATATTTCGTTCTTGAAATGTTGTAGGCTATTTGTTGCACTTTTGACAAATAGTCAGAGATATTTTAGTGTTGTATGTAATAAAACAATACTCTTTGAAATCGTAATTGCATTGCCTTGTTTTAAACACTAAATATTTTACTTAAAACATTCCTCAGAGACTTATTCAGTTATTTATAATATACGTTGTTCAAAAAGCAAAAATAGTTTCAATGTAGCTAGCTACTTTTTGATTAGTAACTTGTAGTGTAGCTAACTACTTTTCTAAACGGGTAGCTTGACTGTAGTTAAACTACTTTAACTTACCGAGTAGCTTGTAGCTTGTCAAACTACAGTTTCAGAGTAGCTTCCCCAACACTGTGTAGCTTCTCCAAAACAAACACCCGACACAATACAGCGAGTTTACCCAGGCAACCCAGCCGAAGACGAGTCGGCCTCTCGCTGCACGAGAGTTTGAAGAGGAGAGAAAAATGACAAAATCACAGCCAAGATAGCACAAAAAAGATGTCATAATGAGTGCTATTTGTTTTTAAGTTAGACTTTTTTTAATATATACTTTTGTACTAAAGTCCAAAAGTGAAGAATTTATGTTTATTACCTGATTGTTCAAGCTACCTCACAGAAGTGCTCTGTTTTAACAGAGTTGTCAAATGTTAAAATAAAGCGAATTAAATAAAAAAATAAGAAACATCCTGGAATTTGGATCTGTTTTTTCGCTCTTCTTTATTCTTTTTTGTATATATTATAGATGTATCGGATCGGGACTCGAATCTGGTACTCAAAATCAAATGACTCGAGGGCAAAAAAACTGATCGGGACATCCCTAGAAAGAATAGGACAGAATAGAATAGAATTTGTTATTTGTCCTAGATTCTGTTGACATTTTTGGTTATAAATTTAGAAGTTTGGAAGAAGAATATAATAAATTTTTGTCATACAGTTTGTTGACATTTTTGTTAATACATTTAGAATAGAATTGAATATTTTCAGATTTACTTTTATGATTATATTATATTAGTATTTTTTCCAAAATTTGTTGAAATGTTTAGTAATAGATATTGAAAATTTTCAGAAATGTATTGACTTTTTATGATTATTATATTATTTCATATATTATTAGGGCCCAACACCAATGGTGAGAGGACCCTCTTGGAATTGCTCTGTTTATGATATAATATAATTGTGTGATAATAACATGTCTAAATTATTGAACAGAATATTTTTCCAAAATCAATTGATTTCTTAAAGGACATTTATGAATATTATATTATATTAGTATTTTCTAAATAATATGTTGACATTTTCGGTAATAAATATAGATATAATATAAAATGTGCTGTATCTGCTGTGTATCATGCACATTTCATGCCTAAATTTTCTAATTTTATCTTGGCTTTTGCAACCTCCTACTCAGCATTTAAAAGCTGTCAATTAAAACTAACTCTGGTTGCTACGCTTCCACCAACACCGAGCAAAACACGGAGTTGAGAATGTGCGCTCACCCTGCTGGAGAACTCAATCTGATGTCATGTGCCCAGTCTCGGCCTGACACGATCTTTACTGACTGTCAGTCAATCTTACTGAGGGAATCTCAGGACAACATCCTCAGTAACATTAAATCCCTTCATTCTCACTGATGGCCCATAATCAGTGTATTTAGTGTCAATTCATGACACACAAGATTTATGTTCCTTCTGGCTCAGATCTAGAAGATCTTTCATATTTGACAACCACCCCAAACCCTGTACTGAGGTACAACGTGATCTCATGAGAATACGTATGTATTTGTACGTAAAGTGTCGTTCTATCATACGTACATATAATTACGCTTAATATGCAGAGAAACGTATAATACTGACGTATTTACAGTACTCAAACGTAAATATCTACGTATTGACAGCACATAAACGTTAAGTTATTTACGTATGAACAAATCCACCGACGTACACATTTGTACGTATCACAATTTATGCATATTAATGTCGTAGCATTATGTTTTGACTCTATTGCATTCCACTGTCTTATTAATACAGTTTTCAGTCGCATTTATTGATATAATACTCAAAAATATTAACATTTTGCTTGTTTCGCCTGCATAGTGCTACTATAAAACCTTAAAAATACATTCTTTAACGTTACTCGTTTAACCGTTTTGTAACATAGTTTATTTACCTTGAGACACAAAGCGTTTTCTCCTATAAAACACAACAAAAATTCACAAAAGACATCAATTTTATTAGTTTGATCTAATCCAAATCTTTAGAATCTATAGTTGTTTGCAACAACTTCTAATTCAGCCTTTTATCCAGTCGTGATCTTCGTCTCCATTCTCAGCAGCGACCGTGTCAAACCCCGCGCTGGTGATGAAATCAAATTCAAAAATTGCGCCCTTGAGAAGCGATACGTCATGTTTTACGGCAGTGATATCAAACGTTCATTGGCTCTTCCCTGCTTCGTCACAGATTGCGACATGAAGGACTCGGTGACAGTTGGTTTAGTTGAAATGGAGAAGCGCGAACCGAAGCCGGATTAACATTTTCATTGATTAGTATTTTCATTTCTGCTCTGTACTTCATACAAAACTATTACAATACTGCCAGAGAAGACTGCGGCTTCTGGTATCGGTTTTGACATTTTCGCAATAAATAAATTATTGTGATTATACTTGTCTGTTAGTTATGCTTTTCTTCATAATTGTAGTTTGTTACGTTGTTTTAAGGAATTGTTATGAGTAGGTTTAGGGGTAGGAGTAGGATTGGTGGCTCAAAATAGATTTTAATGCTATATTGTTGTTAATAAAACTGCCATTTCCCAACACATCTGTCCATTATGTTTTATAATTGTTCATATTATGTATAAAATGGGTATGTTTAGGTTTGGGATTAGGGTTACAGGATCTTACATTTATCTATAAAATGGTAAAATGGGAAATTATACAGATATCTTTATGATATAGAATATACGTAAATAGTTAACGTTTTGTAGCTGTAAAAACGTAATAATGTTACGTTTAAATGTTGCAGATACGTCTATACTATACGTTTCAGCATCTATCCAAACGTACTAAAAAGTACGTTTTCTATCTTTGCAAAAACGTAAAATACCTACGTATTAACAATGAGACCACGCTTTGAGGTGAAACCACGCTGGAGAAAGCTAGACGGTTGCATTCCCATTCCTGATTGGCTGCTTCAAGACTCCCTGGAAGTATGTGACATGAAATCTGTGTGAAAAAATATATATATTAGGTCTATGCTGTATTCATGAAATCTAGCAGCTGGGGCTAACGGGTCATGCTAACCAGCCAAAACCTTGACCTTCTTGCATCTCAGCCATACAGCCTCAAACAAGCAAACAATGAGCCCTATCCGCCCCTGACATCAGGATCCATGGAGATGGGGCAAAATTCAGAATATGCACTTGACAAATATGGCCGTCTGGAAGTGTGTGGTGGGAGTTTCTGAGGCAGAGCGTTTACGTCTTTTGTTTAATAGAGAGAAGAAAAAAATGCTTATTGAAGGGCTGCCAGAATCCGACACACAATGCTGCAAAGTAAACACCTTGCCATCATTTAAAGGAACTTTTTTTCCCTCTTACAAGCACAGTTTCAAAGAAACTTTAAAGAAAAGGTCCATTAGGCACTTTAAGACAGATGCCAGAAATGAGGCGTTCAACCTGATATCTGGGAAAGATCAGATCTTGTTGCAAAAACGCGTTGGAATGTTGCTCTAACTCTCCAATGATTCATTAACGGATTCACTGGAAAAATCCAACATGGTCAATTTTAGTCTTTTTATCACACAAAACTATCACATGACTTATAATATAGAGCACTTGCCGTAAGGACCACTTGTTTTTGAGTACAATTTTTAAGCTTTAGTCCACATTTATTGTAATTGGATGGAACAGAGGAACACAAAAGAAAATATTTTGACAAATGATTGAACTTGTTTGTCCATTTAATGAAAGTCGATGAGGTCCAAAACAACACGGCACCGCATTGACTTTCATTGTAAGGATAAATGACACTGAGACAGGTATGTGTGCTCCAAAAGAAGACTGTAAGTCATACCGGTTTGGAACAAATGATGACAGAATTCATTTTTGAGTGTGGCAAATTTTCAGATGAGTTCATTAAACATTTAAAAGAGTGTAAATGCTGCCTAGAGGTCTTAACAATGCACACGTTTGTTACTCAAAGGAGTAATAAAGAAACGAGTAAGCAGACTGAACATAGACAGAAGTGTTCTCTCTTTGTTCAGGGCTGATCCTTGTAAACCTGGTCTGGCTGAAGCGATTAGACCTGGTCTATAGGGGGTCTCTCATGCAGACTTGACAGGAACCAGCTGAGACTCCAGGAGAAGTGTTAAACTGATAACTACCCCCAACACAAGACCCCCCAGCATCCACTGTTTACACAGGATGGACTTTCCCTTATCTCCTCTGCATCTGATATCTACTTTAAACACTGGATATATTGAAAGCAGTCCAGTTCTTTTGCCTCATTCGTGACGCTTTTGGTATTTTATTTCCTCGCCTTGTTTTTAGAGCAAAACCTACTGTAGCACACCGTAAAAAGTACCTTAAAATGTATCTTTTTGAATTTTTAAAAATATTTAGCTTTTTTTATCTCATCAGAGACTTTAAAACTTCTTATGTTGTTTTAACTCAGCGCAATATGGTTGATTCAGTCGTATCTAAATAATATTATAGATAATAATAGAATAAAACCAGTAAATTTAGATCCAGATAAAGAACTTTTGTTTAGATTACCTGAAACGTGACAATTTTGCAGACTTGACATTTTTTTATTTTATTGACATTTTTACGTAACTTTTTGGTGCTATTTTGCCTCATTATATAATTATATTTAATAAAATATTTCAATAGGTAAATGTATCATTATAATATTGTATATACTATTTTATATTATATATACACTATATATATATATATATATATATATATATATATATATATATATATATATATATACACTATATAAATATATATATATATATATATATATATATATATATATATATATATATACATATATATATACATACATATATATATATATATATATATATATATATATATATATATATATATATATATATATATATACATACACTCCGGTAAAAGTTTAGGGTCGTAAGCTTTTTATGTTTTTAAAAGAAGTCTCTTCTGCTCACCAAGGCTGCAATTTTTTGATAAAAAATACACAAAAAACACAGTAATATTGTGAAATATTATGACAATTTAAAATGACTTTTTTATGTTAATATATATTAAAATGTAATTTATTCCTCTCTGAAAAAAAGCTGAATTTTAGCATCATTCTGCATCTTCAGTGTCACATGATCATTCACAAATCACTCTAATATGATGATTTTATGCTCCAAAAACATGTATGATTATTATTCAGCAGTTTTTACATTTTTATTTCAGGATTCTTTGATGAATAGAAAGTTCAAAAGAACAGCTTTTATCTGAAATGGAAAGCTTTTGTTACATTAAACACTACCCTTTAAAAAGTTTGGGGTCAGTAAGAATTTGTATTTTATTTTTGAGGGAAATAAATAAGAAATCAATACTTCTATTCATCAAGGATGAGTTACATTGATGCAAAAGTTACAGTAAAGACATTTATAATGTTAGAAAAGATTCTAATTAAATAAATGCTGTTATTTGAACTTTCTATTCATCAAAGAATCCTGAAATAAAATGTAAAAAACTGGATAAATAATCATACATGTTTTGGAGCATAAAATCAAAATATTAGAGTGATTTGTGAAGGATCATGTGACACTGAAGACTGGAGTAATGATGCTGAAAATTCAGCTTTTTTTCAGAGGATAAATTACATTTTAATATATATTAACATAAAAAGTCATTTTAAATTGTCATAATATTTCACAATATTACTGTGTTTTTTTGTGTATTTTTTAATAAAAAATTGCAGCCTTGGTAAGCAGAGAGAGACTTCTTTTAAAAACATAAAAAATCTTACCGACCCTAAACTTTTAGACAATATATATGTGTATATATATATACAATAAATAATATGTATATAATTTATATAAATTATGTAATATATATATATATATATATATATATATATATATATATATATATATATATATATATATATATATATATATATATATATATATATATATATATGTAAATTTTTTTTATGAAACACTCTTGAAGTAGCATTTGTTTCCAGTGACTGCGCTGCCATCAAATAGACTGAACGGTTGAGCGGTTTGTTTCTAAAGTCTGATAGAGAGTGATTGTTTTTTATTTGCTGTGCGGCCACAGAGACCAGCAGAGGGAAGCCTTTCATCCCTTTAATGTGTTCCCTCTTTTCAAAGATGACAAAAGTTGTCCTCTGATTCCTAACAAACATCTCAGCCTCTCGGTTTGGAACATAATAAACCCCACATGCGTGAGGAGCGAGTCTCTTGGGACAGGACAGACGAGAGCGCTAGCGTGGATCAGACCACAGGCTTTGAGTGCTACGACACACCTGCTGCTTCTAGAAGCCCATCCACCAGTGCATACTGATGACTGAACTTCCAGTATGTGTATATTGTTTAATGGGTTTGTGTTTCTGTGACTTGCTCCCTTTTTTGTAAGGGTTGTATGTATAGTATGTTTGTCTAACGGTAATCACTAATGGATGTAAATAATCTCCTTATGGAATCTTGGACCAACAATGGTCTATCATCACATTCATTAAAGTGTGTCTATGGAAATCAATTCAGAAGAGAGAAGGAAACCTACTATACCATCAAAAACGTTTATTTTTATCATGTAACCATAAAGGGCCAATCATATAGTCAGCTGTGAAAAAAATTACAGTAAGCTTTTTTTATGGTAAGAAAAGCGTTTAGGTTTCATTTGGTAAAGATCTGGGTAAATCTATCCAAGTACATAGACATTATTTAATATATTGAATTAAAAAAAATTGTAAATGTACAACATATAAACAAACAAATGTATTCACAACAATATATTAGTTTATATGATTACAGATTTTTTTTTACTGTTGTATAGTAGCCATTAGTTTCCAGTTCCAATCAAAAAGTTTGTTTAAAAATGTCAACTTTATATTACATTTTTATTTTTATAAATTTTATAATTGTTCTCATATCATTTCATATCATTCATGTGTTTTTGTAGTTTACACTGATATGAAAACGGTATCGGTTTCAAAAACTTCATTCAGAAACCCATTTTCAGGCCTCCAAAGCGCTGTCGTCGTGTAAATGAAAAGCTAAAACGCATAAAAAGTTTTCTGTTTTTAGTTAAAAATGGTGTTGTGGCCCCTTAGTTGCTAAATTATAAGTCATTAATTAATAATAAGACTTTTTTAAACTAAAATGGTACCTTTGGGGTAAGTTGTGCCAGATGCATAGGGGTAAGTTGTGCCAGTGCCATCAACTGCAATCAGAGGTGAATCTCACTATTACAAATAATCTTTCAGTAACAAATACCAATTCAAAGTGGAAAAAAAATGTCAATTTAATAGTAAAAAAAGAATCCTATATCTATAGATGGCATAAGATAAAATAAATAACATTCATTGTGCATTACTAAACTGTAAATAAATAAAATAAACTATAAATTCATATTCCCCAACAATTAAACTTAAAATTTCTCTCGATCCCTCGGCCTAAAGGAAATGGGTAAAAAAGTGGCACAACTTACCCCCACTCTCACCTAGAGTAATTTTCTGCTCCAGTGAAATGTAAATAAACATAAATATAAAGTGAATTATTCACTGTCCTGCGTCATGCATTCGTCTTCGGTTGTCCGTCAGCTCTTTGTGAGAACAAAGTGAAGGAAAACGTTTCTCTGAAACACGAAACCTGAGGATGTGAAACGTGCCCTCTGCCCTCTAAAGTGATACAAGTTGCAGAGTTGTCACTTAGGTCAGTAGTGATGTTTAGTAATCTTTTCAACATCCTCCCGCTCACTTGCACTTTAAAAAAAGGCCAAGGGTTGAGATCAACAATGTGAACACTAACGCAGGATTTACAAATATCGCTGAAGAAATCCGAGTGTTTGATCTCAGATCAAAAGAGATCACTAAAATACTCCTAGTATACATTTAAACAACAAAGTAAATACTTCTGTTGTTTAACAGGGATGATTGTTTTTCCACCTGCGATATTGTTTGTTATACGTGCCAAGCGTCACTCCTGTGACTAAATATTACAAACTGCAAGACGTTTGAAGTGCCACTGAAACACAACAGACTCTCGCTGACCTCAAAACATATAATCAATGTTAAGTTTGTATACCAGTCCTTTTGTTTGCACCTCAGCTGAGCGCTTGATAACCATCAACACCCTCTAAAGTTTACGGGCTGTTAAGGGGGTTTGGTGCTGCAGGGTCTCTCAGCGTGAGGGTCTGGATGTAGCCTATTAAAAGTGTAACACAGTGTCTCCACTGACTCTGTTTGAAAGGTACTTCACCAGCCACTGTTTTATGGAGACGGACGCTCACATGCCCTTGCTTTGGTCTGTGCTCGTTTCTCTTTTTTCTGCATTGTTGTAAAGGACAAGATCTTTGTTGATCAATCAATCAATGCAATTCAAATATGCTGCGTCAGGACATGTTACGCTACTAAATGATCGTGAAAAATGTTATGACACGTCTTAACGCTGCCATTTTTGAATGAAAACAAATGCAAATTCATTTTTAAAGAGCTTTGGCAGAGCAAATTATAACAGGTTTGGTCTGTTAATTACTTTAAGGTATCATATCAGAGAAGTTTAAAAGTGATAAATATATCATTTAAAAAAATGTTAAATATAAAAAATTCTTTAAAATATTTTTACATGCCGATAAATATTTGGCAGATTAGTCTCAAATTATTTTTTTTTACTAAAAAGGCAGATTTGGGTAGATGGCCAGCTGCTTTGGGTAAGTTGTGCCAGTGGCATTTAAAGCATTTGGAGGCAAAGCTCATTATTACAAATATTATTTCTAGAACAAATACAATTACAAAATGCAAAAAAAATCTTTCCCAACATAATAAATACTGAATATAAAATATGTTTCCTTGATAGTTTAAAGGGGTCATGAACTGGCTTTTTAAATTTTATTATATTGTTGTCTGAGGTCAACTTATGACGCTTCACTGTAAAAAATTGCTGTAATTATGCAGCAGTTTGCCAGTAACTTACTGTAGATTTAAATTAATGTATATTTACTGGCAACAGTTTGTTCAAAGTTAAATGAACATTTAACATTAACAAGTCTTTGTCTTTACATAATAAAAACTATAAAATAATCTAATGCAAAGCATTCTGGGAACCAGAAATCTTTAATCTTTTTCAGTTTTTTTCCTTCAGATTTTGGTTCCCAGAATGCTTTGCATGATGCTGTTATTTTAGTTTTATTCTGTAAAGATAAAGACTTGTTAATGTTTAATGTTCATTTAACTTTGAACAATCTGTTGACAGTAAATAACATCAATTTAAATTTAGGGTTGGGTATCGTTTGAATTTGAACGATTCTGATTCTATTTCGATTCCTTGTTTCGATTCCGGTTCCTGAACGATTTTCGATTCCGATTCTTTTAAGAGGCAGGGTCAAAAAGTTTAGCTAACCTTTCTAACCAACGGTCTTTCTGAAGGAAATACTCCTTTGTCACAAATTCTCCTTTTGTCACAAATTTACCATTTTGCCGAGATTTCGTTATTTTTAGAAAAGTGAAGCCACACTTTGGACCGTCAGACGTAAGCTACTCATGTTCGACTCGCGCGGTTATGCCAACACTTCCAGTAGACGCTTCTTCGTTGGTGTTGTTCAGCGGTTTCTTCTTCCGGTCGGCGGACTATGAATATCGAAACTAGGAATCGAAATTTTAACTTTTGAACGATTCCGGAAAAACAAAAGTTAGTCCCGGTTCCAATCGATACTCGATTCTCGATACCAAAGCCTATTTAAATCTACAGTAAGTTACTGGCAACTAGCTGCCAGGTTTACTGTAATTTACTGTAATTTCTACAGATTTTTTTACAGTGTTGGTTTTTGCATTCAAAAACATCAAAATGAATAAGTAATAGGCTATTTTCTACCCTAGATTTGAGCCTAGCTGAAAAACGCTCAGTTTTTATGGGCGTCTCGCACAGAAGACTTGGAAGAAAACGCCCACTGCTGTGAGTGGATAACAGTTTTGCATATTATAATGAGTTTCGACTCACCCATCGGTGCACGTGGGGGAAATTGTTTTGAAAATGTCAAATGTTGTAAAATGGCAACTGGAACGATTGCTCCGCCCATACGCCCAAACGTCATTAAAAATACAGTTTATCCATGCAGAGGAAGCTTATGCAGCCACTGTCATCTTCCACAACCAGCACTGCACAATATTTATTGCTCGGTAGCTCGATCTGTTTTGTCATCACAAGGTAGGCATCTATGTTATTAAGCTATGTGTGAATGTGAAAATCGGTGGGCGGGGCTAAACCAGCCGTGTTGATCTCTCTTCTGCGGGGTGGTGTTTTATCCTCTTTGACGTCATAGTTCCCCACTTTTAAAAACGAGTCGTTTGCTGAGCCTGGTGTCAATAAAAGCTTTTATTGGACTAACAAGGACGTTTTCAGTTCTGAAACTTACAGGATATTCTTATAATACGATGACCTCTTAGATGTCAAAAGCTCAATGAAAATGTAATTTCTCAGTTCATCACCCCTTTAAGAGACTAAAAAAATGCTGCAAAATAAAATGTTTTAATGTAATGGTATAGTCAATCCAATTTCCCATGGCTTTTATCTTGTGACCTTCACATTTCTTTAATTATATTTGTCTACAAAACTAATTTCCAGCTTTTCTATGCTTTTAGATCTTAAAGAGTGTGTTTAAACTTTTGCCTGTATATAATTCAGATCCACCCGAATCTTATCCTAAAATGGATGGGATCTGAAATGCGGCTGGTAGAGCCAGGAAACACAGCAGCGCCAGTTTAGTGAAAGTCGACTGCCAGAAAAACATGACATGAAACAAACAATAACAAATGGAGGAATTGAGAAACAACAATACTGAGATAACAGCAGGGACTCTGCTTTCTCCAATGCTCCGAGAAGAACACAAAGATGCAGAGGAAGATAGAAACGAGAGAGAGAGTTTGAGTCAGACTGACACTGCTGAATCTTTGCCAGAACATTTTCGCTGGAGAAGGTGGCCGTCGGAGGAGAGGGTCCAGCCCCCCCTGCTCCTCCTCCTCCTCCTTCATCCCCTCCTCCTGAGGAAGGGGGAGTGTGTTTCCCTCTGGTCCTCAGTCTTAACACTTCGCAGAGCTCTGAGACGCCACACTGAGCTCTGGAAGCTAGCTGTGACAGACAAAAGCCACACACACACACACTTGGCATGGATAGCAAAGTTCTAGCGCTGGTGGCCCTGCTGACGCTCGCCATACGGAGCCCAGAGACTGACGGTAAGTGTGTTACGACTAACATTTACAGATTTACGGCATTTCGCTTCTCAGATGATGCTTTGATGTGTTAACCATAAAAAACAATACACTGTAAAATCAAGTTTCTACCTAACATTTTTTAAGTACAATTAACTCGGATGTTTAATTAATTTCAGCTTAATTTATATTTTTACTAACTTTAAAAAAAATGTATCTTGTTTAACATAAGAAAGTTGAAAAAAACTAATTTGATGAGTTAAAGCAATGTAAAAAAACGTGTTGTCGTAACTTATTGATTTTTTTTTATCTTCATTTGTAACTTCAAATCTCTTTGATATAAGATGCATTTTTCATATTTCTCCTGCACTGCAAACCCAGTAAAATTGTGAAATATTATTATTGCTTAAAATATCGCTTTTCTATTTGAATATATTTCAAAATCCAATTTATTCCTGTGTTGCAAAGCTGAATTTTCAGCATCATTAGTCTTCAGTGTCACACTATCCAAAAGAAAGCAACTTTTCTTTGTTTTTTATTATTGTTTATATTGTAATTTCACTTTTTTCATGTTTGTTGGTAAATGTATTTTTAACACTTGACCGAAATAAAATTATGAATTGAAATTATTGTAATATTGGAATGTAACTAAATAAATATGTTCAAAATGACTCAATTTACTTTGTTATTTTGGAAAATACATCTATTGTGTGTATTAATTCATTTTAAATTCATTCGTTCAACATAAAATATATACTAAACAAAAACAAATCAAAGCTAAACTAAAAATTAAACAAAAACAAATCAAAGCTAAACTAAAAATTAAACAAAAACGAAGCAAAACAACTGAAAACTGAGCAAAAACAAACTAAAAAGTAAACAAAAACAAAGCAAAAGCAACTAAAAACTGGACAAAAAAGCAAACAAACAAAAGCAAAACAACTGAAAACTGAACAGAAAGCTAAACAACATTAAACAAAAATAAACAAAACAAAAGCTTTCCTATTGAACACTGAATAAAATGGTGTAGGATTTACGTTGAAACAATTTTCAATTGTTTGAGAAATTGCTTGTAAAATTCACAATAATTACAAAGAAACAGCAAGTGACATTTAGTAAACCATGAAATCTTATATTATAAAAATACTAAAATATACTCGAATAATCTTTGTTTTATTCACAATTTCGTAAAAGTTTTTACAGTGTATGTTCAGCTGAAATGTTAAGTCATAAATTGCAGAACTGCTGTATTAAGTTTCAGTTAATGATCAATAAGTAGTTAACGCTCATTAAGAGGTACCATTAATATCACCTCGCAGCTGGAAAATGCCCTGCATAAATTAGCATTAACATCTTCCCTCAGCTGTGCGTGTCTTTACATGTTAGCGGCCTGACCTAAAAGGACAGAAGGTTTGGGCGAGATGTTTAACCAGCTGAACTTGGCGGGTCTGGCTTTGTTGTTTCTGTGCATAAGAAACCTAGCACTGTTTACTTATCCGCAAGCTCTATTAATTACTGCCTAATTAGGGAATAGTAAGCAAAAAGTTCCTGCGCTGTTCACTTGGCGCATGTGTTTAGTCAAGGCTTAATGGGCCGGTGTTTAACATGATAAAGGGCACAGAGAGTGTCGGGAATATCTGTGGGAATTCAAAGTTTGACTCGCCTCAGAACCGGGTCCGTTTCGGCAAAGTGCAAAGGGAATCCAGGGAAACCATTCAGGGAATGTTCTTCAGCAGATTCATTTAATGCACATATTCAGGACTAAACCTGGAGTGGCATGGTGTGATTATGTGATTGTGCCGTATTTAATGTTGAGGACCCTCAGAAAGGCTCCTGATGAAAAATGTGGCGAGTGAAAAGCCAGGCCGGCCCCTGTGTGAATGGACGAGGGCCACTAGAATGCAGACTAATCTCTTTTTAATGATCAGGGTTTGTTAATGGACGCAGGTGATCGGACACTTTCAGATGATATTGCATTTACAGGAACTATGGATTGCTTTAGTTGGAAATTAAGTTTCTAATATGTGATTTCATTGTGTTTTTGTCAAATCATTTTAAAGGTTCAGATAAGCTAGAAACAGCCATTTAAACTGAAAAAATAAAATTTAACGTTTTTTACGTTTCTTCCATGAATTCATGAAAATAATATGAAGAGAAGCAAGGAATTATCTTAAGTATTTTAAATATTTTAAAATGTGTTTATAATATAATATCTGTATTTTGAAGAACTTCTACACTATCATTGAAACATTTGGGATTTCTTATAGAAAGAAGTGTCTTCTGCTGCATTTGAATATCAAGAAAAAGAAGGAAAACAAACCCAGTAAAATTGTGAAATATTATTATTCTTTAAAATATCGCTTTTCTATTTGAATATGAAGAGTTCAGGTGCAAAAGCATCTAAATGCCATTTGAAATTTTCTTCTAAAATGACCATTTTTATCAAGCTTGTATATTTAAGTTCAGTAATTTCATTTAAATGACAATTAATAGGTAATCTTCATTGCCATTTAAGTGAAATTACTGAACTTAAATATACAAGCTTGATAAATATGGTCATTTTAGAAGAAAATTTCAAATGGCATTTAGAGGCTTTTGCATCTGAACTCTTCATATATTTCAAAATCCAATTTATTCCTGTGATGCAAAGCTGAATTTTCAGCGTCATTACTCTTCAGTGTCACACTATCCAAAAGAAAGCAACTTTTCTTTGTTTTTATTATTGTTTATATTGTAATTTCACTTTTTTCATGTTTGTTGGTAAATTTATTTTTAACACCGACCGATATAAAATTATGAATTGAACTGAATCCTTCAGAAAGCAGTCTAATATTTAATGTTCAAGAAACATTTATGATTATTATCAATGTTGAAAACAGTTGTGTTGCTTAATATTTTTGAGGTCTCGAGTTTCCTAAATGAATAGAAAATTTAAAAGAATTTTCTTTCATTTTTAATTCTTTAATCTTTAATTTTTAATTATTTAAAATAGAAATATTATGTAACATGATGAATGTCACTTTTGATCAATTTAATGCATCCTTGCTGAATAAAAATATTAATTTCTTTCAAAAACAACATACCGACATCAAACATTTGAATGAATTAATTAGTGTATTAATTTATCACTTCAATACAAACTGTAACTTCAAATCTCTTTGATATGAGATGCATTTTTCATATTTCTCCTGCACTGACACCATACTTTCTGTTCTGATCCGGTCACAGCTAAACCCATCAGTTTGGTGGAGAGATGTTGGTGTTGGTCCACTCTCAACACCGTCCCGCAGAGGAGCATCCGTGAGATTAAGTTCCTCCACACACCCAGCTGCCCGTTCCAAGTCATGTGAGTCGACATCCCACGGCCGTCTATCTCACAGCAGCAAAACTCTACTAATGCTCTACACAACTAAATTAAAGCACACCAACGATAGTCCTTTTAAGAGCTCCAGAAGTAGCT
This sequence comes from Hybognathus amarus, assembly GCA_030378365.1. NCBI lineage: Eukaryota > Metazoa > Chordata > Actinopteri > Cypriniformes > Leuciscidae > Hybognathus > Hybognathus amarus. The sequence goes on from JAQIUQ010000468.1 coordinate 431,758, forward strand.
CTCAAAGTTGCACATTTCCATAGTTTTAGGAGTCAAACCATGTGGGAAAGAAGCAATGTGTCAATGAGTAACAAAAAAGGACCAAATGAGAACATTTGAGAGAGTGATTTTGTCCATTATGAGCGTTCAGGTTTTCGTGACACAATAATTGTTAAGGGTCAAAATGATTAGCTTTATGTTACGGCTGACCTTGTCCTTTTCATTTTACCAGCATTTGGTATTACTTCAGTGGTCTGGAATGTATTAAACCGAACCATTTGTAGCCCGTCAGCAGCCTGAAAAGCCAAAGCGCTACAGGGGATCAAGGTTACAGGGGTTACAGAGGTTAGCATGTAGCCAGGGGTCATTCTGGGAACAAACTTTGGCCGGAGGAAATCACCTTTAATCTGCCACTTTCCACACATCTTGTTTAGAAATCCTTTCGGATTCATTGGCCTAGATGAAAGACAACCACCTACCCTTTCCCCCTAGACACGCACATCACTCATTTTGTTGTTAGCATTAGCTAGCTGTGAGGTAATTACTACCTGCTGGCTTGGCCCCAGACCACCGACAAGCTCGCGCAAAAGATCGTTTAGACTAGCTAGATTAACTCAGAGACCCAAATCACAAACAAACAAACAAATAAAACCAACTCTCTCAAGATAAACTCAATGGAAGACATCCCGCCGGAAAACAAACAAGGGGTAGCATTACACTTAGTTAGCTTACTGATCGGGAGGTTGATTGGGAGGATTTGTGTGGGTTAAGTGGACTTTTTATCTGGGCCGACAGGCTCCATTTTTCTAGACAGATTGAGAGATCCGTGTGTGTGTGAGGTGTAAGCAATACGAATAGGAGCCATTTGAATGGCAACGTGAGCCGCTAACTCTCAAACACAACCTTTTGCCACTGAGGTGCGAAGTCTGGGTGTCATTTGTGTTGTTTTCTTCATGTGTGGGTGAACGAAGCGTTTGAGGGGATATTCCTGGCTGGGCCGGAGCAAATTTGGAGGTCAGATATAAAAAAGATTTCAGACACTTTACATTATTAACCAAAACAATCTCCCAGCAAAAGTTTGGATGGATAGATAGATTGATAGATATATGTAAGATAGATGGATGACGATGGATAGATTGTGGATAGATAGATGGATAGATGCAAGATAGATAGATAGTTGGATGGATGGATGGATGGATGGATGAGATGGATGGATGGATGGATGGATGTAAAGATAGATAGATAGATAGATGGATGGATGGATGGATGGATGGATGGATGGATGGATGGATGGATGGACGGATAGATGGATAGATTGTGGATAAAAGATGGATGGATGGATGGATGGATGGATGGATGGATAGATGTACGATGGATAGATGCTAGATAGGTAGATGATAGATGGATGGATGTAAAATAGATGGATGGATGGATGGATGGATGGATGGATATAAAATAGATGGATGGATGGATGGATGGATGTAAAATAGATGGATGGATGATGAATATGATGTACGAATGGATAGATGTAATGAGAATGATAGATGTAGATGGATAGATGTACGATGGATAGATGTATGCAGATGGATAGATATGTATGGATAGATGTAGATAGATAGACGTAAGATGGATAGATGCAATGTACATGTGATAGATGTAGATGCATAGATGTAAGATGGATAGATGTAAGTAGATAGATAGACAGACAGACAGACAGACAGACAGAGACAGATAAGCAGACAGACAGACAAGACAGACAGACAGACAGACAGATACAGATACAGACAGACAGACAGACAGACAGACAAGACAGACAGACAAAGACAATAGACAGACAGACAGACAGACAGACAGACAGACAGACAGACAGAATACAGACACAGACAGATACAGACAGACATACAATAACATACATACAGACAGACAGACAGACAGACAGATACAGACAGATAACAGACAGACAGACAGACAGACAGACAGACAGACAGACAGATAATAGATAGATAGATACAGATAGATAGATAGATAGATAGATAGATAGATAGATAGATAGATAGATAGATACACACATACACAGTTCTGAGAATCTCAGTCAAAGTTCTCAGAATCATCACAAATCTGGAAGGTCCAGACAGTACAACATTATCCTCATGGACCGAACCGCCTCTGAATTCAATCCAGTTATCTGATGGAGTGCAGTGACTCCTGCCAGTACAGGAGAATAGAGGAGCTGAAACGCAGTCCATGACGGACAGCTGATACCATCTGATGAAACACACTGTAGAACCGCTCAGGGAGAAAGGTACAGTCTCTCTTTTGCTCTCGCCCGAAACAAATCCCTTCTTTTCTCTCTCTCATTACCAGAGCCAAGCTGAAGAACAACAGAGAGGTCTGCATCAACCCCAAGACCAAATGGCTTCAGCAGTATCTAAAGAATGCCATTAACAAGTAAGAAGAAACTCTTTCTACGCTAAAAAAACACAGTTCACTGGGAATCATGGGATTAGATACAGTCTGTTTCCTTATAGACTTAAAACTTTGAATTAAAATTTAAACAAATCAACTGAAAAAAAAAGATGTTTAAAACTTTACACTACAAAATGTTTATTCTAAGGTGCCACAACACGGTTTTTAACAATACACTGAAAATTGTTAACCTGACTCCGCCAGATGGATTTGCTCGCATATCCATCTGGAAACCTTCCGTTGAAGTGAGTTTTGGAAAGGGCGAAAATACTGGTTAGCTGATTGGCCTATGTTGGTGATAGACAGGCCAAATCAACCAATCAGATCAACGAAGCATATGACGTACTAACAGAGCGACGGCGAAAACAAAACCACAAGCTAGGCTACTCTTGCTGCTGCAGGTAAAGGCTCGTTAGCTCAGCAAATAAACATGTCGGAAAAGAAAAACTAAAAAAAAAAAACGTAAAAAAACTTAAAAACAAAAACTGTCGCGCTTCTCGTTGAGTCACACCTCATCCCGGCTCAAAGCCAACGCTGATTGGACGTTCGTTTGGTGAACTGCTCCCAAATTTTCTTTAACGGAAAGTATCCAGACTGATCTGCGAGTGAAACCTTGAAAGCTTGCGAGATCAGGATGGTCTCACGAGGCTAGAAAATTGTATATGTTTTAGTCTTTAATGTACACAACAGCGGCGTTTAACTGAGAGCCTGAAAATGCTGACTTTTGAAAACGATGTTCGTTATCGTCTCCGTGTAAACTACAAAAACATGAATTTGTGAAAACGGTTTCGTCATGCACACGTGTATTCCGTGTTCAGTCAATAGGTTCGTAGTTTCTTTACAAAGTGACAGCCATCTACTGGCCTGGCATGAACAATGCAGCGTCTTTAGTCGTTTTTCACGGATCTGCTTGAACCGGGATCGTTCAGACAACGTTGTCATCTGTACAGAGAAAAATGCAAAGGTAGCATTTTTAGTATATTGTTGTGTTAACGTACCCTTATGATCTCAGTAATAAATTTAACAAAAAGTTCCATGTATACACTTTACATACAAAAAAGTACGTAAAGTGCAGACATAACTTTACACATAACTCTAGCTACGTTTCTATTACCCTTCAAATTGCGCAAATTGAAAATGCGAATTGAAAATACGGCCAATGGAAACATACATTTTGCAAAAATTCCCATATATCGCAACAATTTTTTACGCTCGCATGAGGTGCTTTTTCAGCCAATTCGAAAAAGGAATATTTCGGCAAAGAGATCACCTGGTGAGACACCTGCACACCTCACACAGTTCCTCTGTGAAATCGATAACTATAACCTCCCATAAGTGTTCGCTCACAAGTATAAGGGGCTTTTCTCTTGCCATTAATGCTTGGATAACATGCTTAAGTCTCTATTCAATTAAAAATAATGGCTAGTGCGGTGGCTGCGATATACATAGATCTACCAACATTCGTTGCCATGATTTCTGGAATAACTTAACACGCGAGAAAAAAATTTCGCTTTAGTCAGATAACATCGGTTAATGGAAACGCGGTCTTTGCATACTTTTTTTAAAGTCGACATTCAGGAAATATCGCAAAAGTTTTGCGCAACTCTGTATTGGAAACCAGGACACTGATATATGCGATTTTTCGATGTTTTCAAAAACAAACATTTTCATGTACAAACAACTTGGTAGATTCGTTCTAATTATCAAAACCGGAATAGCCATGACCTTTGAGGTAATTAAAAATTAAAAAAAGTAAAACAATGCTTTACATAAGAAAACCTACCATGGAATCACACCGACTTAAAAGAAATAATGAAATGTACATGTTCTGATGTAATGTATGTTATCAACTGTTTTAAATTTGCAGTGAGAAGGATTTACGGAATGTGTTAATTTACGCAATTTACTTCACATCAAAAGCAAATGTAAAGGTGCTGTACAATTAAGTGTTTTAACACAAATCTTAGCAGCAATTTACAAGTTGTTGTTCCCAACAATTAAATGGCATATGTGGAATGTTATTGGGTAATTTAAGATTATATAAATTACACGTTTACCTAAGTAGGTAATTAGGCTCCAGCACAGAGCCTTGAGCATTAACCCCTGTTCAATGATTACACTAATTATAGATTAATGATGAGGGAACCGGCAGAGCAGAGAGCTTTTACACCACTATAATTCGGCCTCCTATTGTGCCACTGAGCCAAACTGATGTCTTGATTATTATAGGTCAGTCTGAAAATATGACATTTTGCCTTGGCAACTAACTCAAATTTAATCAATTAAAGCTAAACAAATTTTAAAAACATTTATAAGAATGACAAAAGCACATAACTATGGAAGCTTGTTTCCGCCATAGAATGAAGAATATAAAAGGTAATTGCGACTTTTTATCTCACAATTCTGACTTTTTTCTCACAATTGCGAGTTTACTTCTCGCAATTCTGACATTATTTCTCAGAATTGCGAGATGGAAAGTCAAGAATTGCGTGATATAAAGTCAAAATTGCGAGTTATAAAGTCAGAATTGGGTGATATAATGTCGCAATTGCGAGATATAAAATCAGAATTGCGAGTTATAAAGTCAGAATTGGGTGATATAATGTCGCAATTGCGAGATATAAAATCAGAAATTGCGAGTTATAAAGTCAGAATTGCGAGTTATAAAGTCAGAATTGGGTGATATAATGTCGCAATTGCGATATATAAAGTCAGAATTGCGAGTTATAAAGTTAGAATTGCGAGATATAAAGTCAGAATCGCTGAGATATAAAGTCAGAATTGCTAGATATAAAGTCACAATTGCATGTTATAAAGTCAGAAATGCATGATATAAAGTCAGAATTGTGAGATTTAAATTATTCAGAGGGGAAAAAAGTCTTTTTTTCCCTCTCGAAATTGGCCTGATAAGTCGCAATTCTGACTTTATATCTCGCAATTCTGACTTTATATCTCGCAATTCTGACTTTATATGTCGCAATTCTGACTTTATATGTCACAATTCTGACTTTATTACACGCAATTATGACTTTATATCACGTAATTTCTGACTTTATATCTCGCTATTCTGACTTTTTATCTCGCAATTCTGAGAAATAGAGAGATATAAACTCGCAATTGTCAGAAAAAAGTCAGAATTGTGAGATAGTCACAATTATTTATTTTATTTTTTTATTCAGTGGCGGAAACAAGCTTCCATACATAACAAAATTTGCAAAACTGCATTTCATCATATTAAAAATATGAATAAGTACTATATTAGTATATTAATAATACTAAAATAGCACTACTCAACTGTATAATCAACTGAATAATCTAAATAATGTATTACTATATAAATCTAAACCTTAGTAATATTTTTTTTCTAATTGACCAACTTGCAAAATACTTTTTGATAAAACTATGTTATAGATTGATTTAAAAAAATTGTTGCATGCATTAACAGAATAGTTCATAGAAATGTTCAAAGACTACAATTACAAGTTTCGTCCTCAGAAATGTAATAAATATTTCAGCATTAACATCTACAGTATTCGTCTTGAAAGAAGAACTGTATGGAAAACAAACAACAAACATCTCTGATATATGACTTTTCTTTCTCTTTCAGAATAAAGAAGTCCAAGAAGCGTTCAAAGTAAACATACGAGGATGTGCGAGGAGGACCATGGTGCATCTCTGACCTCTAAAGAGGCGCACGTCCTCTTCCCTCGCTCTCTAAGATCACTCTTCCTCTTTCTGGACTGCTTGCACAAACAGCACTTCACGTAAACCAGCCTGCAGCTCACCAAAACACAACCAAACACCTTCATCCCGACGCACCGCTACTGCTGGCTGTGACTATTTACCGGTGCACGAGTGTGTGTATGAGTGAATGAAGCGATTAAACGCGACCTCTAACGTGTGAATGGGAAGGAAGGAGAATATTTGCTGGTTTTCCGCAACTTAAAGGGCAGTTAAAATGAGTTTGTGGATTTGTGTCATAGGGATGTTTAACCTTTAGGATAGTTTGGAATTAATAAGGGACGCAAGCAAGTGAAAAAGACGCAGAAAGTTCAAGCTCACTTTGGCTGTAGTGTTTAAAAGCACACAGCACACATGAACGATCTCAGCGTGCTAACGCTAGCTCAGTTCCAAAACCTAATGAGCCGCCTGTCTAGACACCCAATGCGAAAAACGACAAAATAAACTGCCTTTTATTACATTTATGTCAGTATCAGTTGTGTTTCACAAATGAAGCAATTCCGAAAATGCACTGCGATAAGCTCAATTCAAAATACAAGCAGGCGGACGTGAAAGCAATTCATAAATATTCTCAAATTTCTTTCAATATTAAATAAAAAGTTAAAAATGGACTATTGTTCCCTGTATTCTTAAAAAATGCGCAATTAGCTTAGCAACATGCTAACGTCAAACTGTTTGGAATCAATTGTGAGCTGAACATTTTTGTGCAATGTTTCAAATCAGTCACTTACAAAGTTCAATAACGGTTTACATGACACCAATTTCAAACATTTTATGTGTTTTGGTTATTCATTTACACGACAACGCCGCTTTGAGGGCCTGAAAACGCAATCTTTTGAATACGGGCTTCAAAGTGCACGTTTTTGTTATGTAAACAACAAAAATGCGAATTTGTGAAAACATTTTCAGCCTTTGAGCATCTAGTGTTTCTTTACAAAGTGACATCGCCATCTTACAGGCCTGGCATGAATAATACAGTGTTTTTAGTCGTTTTTTTACAGAGATCGTTTTGACAATGTTGTCATCTCTATGCGATTAATGCCAAGGAAAAACGTTCAAGCTCAATTCAAAATCCAAGCAGGTGGACGTGAAAGCAATTCATAAATATTCTCATATTTCTTTCAATATTAAATAAAAAGTTAAAAATGGACTATTGTTCCCTGTATTCTTAAAAAAATGCGCAATTAGCTTAGCAACATGCTAACGTCAAACTGTTTGGAATCAATTGTGAGCTGAACATTTTTGTGGAATGTCTCATATCAATCACTTACAAAGTTTCACATCGGTTTACACGAACACCATGACATTGTTGTCATCTCTATGCGATTAACGGCAAGGAAAAACTTTTTTATTTTTAGTACATCGATGCGTACCTCCACCCTTAGAAGATAATAGGCAGTATGTGTTGTGCACTTAGCAGTGCACTATAAGAGATAAAGGTTTTGGAACAGAGACACGTTTGGCACAGGGCTGCTACTACAGGAAACTGAATCATAGTTTCCTGTCTTCTTCTCGGCTACCTGTGTGTAGCAAACGCCATACACTGAAATTCAAGAAATATGCAGTTTAAAGCAGAAATGCTATATATATAAAGCAGGTGTTGTTAATGCAATCACGCCAAGGCAGCTTAAAACTTCTGCTCATGTGTATCGAGCGACATTCCGTGACTCAGGCCTTTATTAACAGTGTTTGCATACTGTACTGTCGAGTGGCCTGAATGTGTGTCATACTGGTGGTGACTTCGGATCCAGCAAGACAACCAACATGTAAATATTCTCCAGCACTGAAACGGCTGTCAGTAAATGGGTTGAACAGGGACCAAAACTGAACCGCATAAATGCAAGCGATTTTTGTAGACTAAATTAATATTACTTTATGTATTCCGTGTGTATCGTGAATTGTTTTTAGCCACAAAATTAAGAAATGACTGTGATTATGGTTTCCATGGTATTAACACATTTATATAACACTCTGATCTATGTTTTGACTCAAATGCCCATTTGCTGTAATGTTTTTGAGCCACTTTAAAAATATAAGGAGTTTGTAATGTAATGATTTATTTTTGTATTTTGTATTGATCGATATGAATAAAAACACAACAGTACAATATGAAGGATTTTCTAGAGAGCATTGTATTTCAGATCACACTTCCACAATTATTCACTTGAAATGCTGTTTACACTGGATCACAGAACCAGTCACATGGTTCAATTTTTTTAAATTGAGATTTATACATCACATGAAAGCTGAATAAATATGCTTTGTTAGGATAGGATAATATTTGGCCGAGATACAACTATTCTGGAATATGAGAGTGCAAAAAAATTGAAACATTGAGAAAATCACCTTTAAAATTGTCCATTTATGTTCGTGATTGTGCTGCATGCACTCACAAAAATAAATGTTTTATATATTTATGGTAGGAAATTTACAAAAATGTCTTCATGGAACAAGATATTTACTTAATATCCTAATGATTTTTGGCATAAAAGAAAAATCGATAATTTTGACACATGCAATGTATTGTTGACTATTGCCACACATTTACCTCTGCGACTTTGTGATCCAGG